>JAJEJO010004815.1:7025-94084 GCA_020662805.1 Glaucomys volans
GTGCATGTGAGTGAATTTGAGTGTATGTGTGTGAGTGTTAGTGTGTATGAGTGTGTGCTTAAGTGTGTACAGGTTTGTGAGTGTGTTAGTGTATGTATGTATGAGCGTATGTGAGTGTATTGTTTTTATGTGTATATGTGTGTGAATATGTATGTGAGTTTGTGTGTGTGTTTGTGCATGTGAGAGTGTGTGTAGGTGTGTATGTCAGTGTGTGTGAGAGGATATTGTGAGTGTGAGTGTGTGTGGGAGTGTGCATTTGTTCTCTGAAGAAATGTTCAAATTAAATACCACTAATTCATTAATTTAGATATTTTTCCTGGGTATTAGTTGCATACTAATACTTTGTAAACAAGCAAACATAGGCTTTTTTATATATTGTTCATAGAACACTCTTATAAATAACATTATTAAGACTAAATATTATAAATGGAATTCAATGCCTAAATTGAATCATTGGAAATAAATCTGCAGAATCAGTTGGATTGATTTTATATTCCCAAACCTTACAAATGATGATACATGTGATGGACCAAAAAAAGAAAAGCTTCTGCCATTCTGGATCACAGGTAAACCAAAATTTATTTGTGAAGAACCATTCCACCCATATTATTTCTTTAATTCTTTACTTTTTATCTGATTTTTTCCCATGGCCAATGATAGTAAGATATTCATTTTCCCTCCAGAAGTGTGATCCTTCCCCAACGTGGATGGTGGAAGAATGGAACTCAATACGTCAGCTGTTTTAGACCACTCATTTTGTCAAGGACAGTTTTCCTTTTGTAGCTTTACATCAACACTGAGAAGCTAAATCCTGAACAGACTATGGTACACTAAAATGTGAAAACGCAACATATGGAATTACAAAAAAAAAGAAAAGACCACAAATCATGCCATGGCACCCATATCAAGGTTACTTTTCTTGGTTTAAAAACATGTTTCTCCCAGGTTTCTTTTATGTCTGTGTCTCCTCTCCAGATAAGCCTGTAACGCTATGTACAAATGCTTCTACAAAATGGGAATAAGATTGGAAAAAAGTATGAATGATTATCCTAACGCAAGCCACCTGCACCTGAGTGCCTCTCGTGAAGCACTTACTTTGCTTTAACACATACAGCATACTGCTCCTCTTTGTTCTCAGTCTTACTGAGACTGGAACCCAGGTTCTGGCATAACTTGTAACTCTCGTCCCATGTATTCTCTTCTTTTGAAAAATAGTAACTGTTCCTTCCACAAGCAGGACCATCTTCCTTGGCATACACCAGACTAATTTTTGAAAACAAAAAACACCATTATCCCCAACCCTATTTTAAGACATAAACTTTTGACATCATTCACTTATTACTTCAAACTGAATGACTAGAGAGAAATGATTTATTTGTATCTTGAAAGTCTATATGTTGAGAAGAGCTCTTTTGCCAAATTTCTAGGAATGGATATGTGGACGTAGACATAATATCTGACAGACCCAAGAGCATTGTTAAGGCTTCACTGACAAATATTTTTGTCTCAAGTATAAACAAACTGCTACAGGGCTAACTGCTACAAGAAGAAACCCATCAAAATGGGTATATGGAAATCACATTAATCTCCAGGGTTCACATTTGAGGAAAATAAATCCACAAGCACATAAAATAATCACATCAATATGACAATATTATAGAGGCTTCCTAAGTGAAACTCACGTATTACCTATAATAAAGAAATGGTAACTCTGAGGAAAGGTGAACAAAACTAAAAGTCCCACCAAACCTCAGTGTTAAAGTTTTAAAGTTGAAATTTGAAATGGGACAGGAGATAAAGTCTATTAAAACATCCAGCAACTATTAGTATAAATATTCAGTGCATACCTCTAGTAGCTGGTAAAACTGAATGATCTTCAACTCCTTGTGAGGAGATATTATTGTCTTTTAAATCTTCCCCACATTGCCTTTAGCATTCAGAAGAGCACTGAAAACCTTTAGTCCATATTATGAAATTAAGATCACAAACAGCTTTAATAGATCACTCTACTGTGATCATTTACTGTAATTCTAAATAACAAAGTAAAAGGTGCTAAATAAGTGAAAGTACATAAGATTAATGTAAGGTTAAAATATTTTGAAGTGCTAGAAAATAAAAGGAATTTTTAAACACAAATGTTTGTAATTTGTAACATACTCTTAAAAGTACATAAAATAACAACCCACGTTTATAAAACGGAAAATAGGAACTGAAAAGAAGATAATATTAACCGGTTTATGCCTTCTAACCTCAAATAATGATTTCAAAGTTTGTGATTCCTTTAACGTTTACCTTTAAAGAGATTTGCTTCTATATTTACTTCAAATTTATAATGGATTCATTGAACATGCACAGTGAAAGAGCTCATACAGCCACTTCTAGTAAATTTGTGCAAAAGGAAAGCTAAAATTCCTTGCAAGAAATAGCGATCTATTCCAAAAATTAAACATGAAAATATAAAAATACCAACTGTACAGCTATTTTTAAAATCCATCAATAATTTATTATGCAACAAAGTCTCTTTACTTCCCAATTCTGCTCCTACTCACCATTATTCAAATTCATTGTCTACTTACGAAAAGCTAACATCAACTGCATAGCTTCAATCTTTGCAATTACAATGAATGTAACTATCGCCAGGACTCAGCAATCTACTCCAATGGTGATGTTCAGGTTCTGAATGTAAAAGACACATCAGCGTCCTCTCATTTCCAAATATTACAATTTTCTTATGTCTAACTCCTTTCTTCTTTCCTAACTGCTTACCCAAATCTAAATAGTGCAGCATATCAACTCTACTTTTAGAAGATCATCTAATAATCTCATATCATACTCTGTGCACATGTAACTCTAAAAACAGTCAGCTCTGGAACATTCTATATTCATTATCTTGTCTTTTTCACCCAAGTTGCTGAAACCAAGATGAGAGTCACAAAACTTTACAGATGCAGACTAACATTGCTCCAAATGTAGACCTTTCATCATGAGTTATTTCCTCAGCATATACTTACTGGTTCACACCCGTTCCTCATTTCAACAGTGATTTCCAGTATATAATATTTTCCTAAGTTTTACCTTCTGCATCTCCATGAGTCTTCCTCTCAGAAGATGGCCTCATCTGCTACTTCACGTAGAAATAGGGACCATCACTCACTAAATACTCGTGCTTTCTTACTCGTCCTTCTAAAAATACACAGACACAGGATTTAACAGGCAGATGACCGAGTTCTCAAAAGCCTTATCAGTTTGGATTGCAAAAATAAGCAAAGTCTGTAGGTTATTAAATATATAGCATAGATTGAGTTCAAAATTATATTTGAAATAAGGAAACAAAAGTAATTCATAATATACCACTATAAGTATTTAAGGCTCCAATTTCTCACTCTAAAAAGTGACAATGTAAAAATATTAAGTATTTATCTTTCCTTTCCTGTACTGGCTGTATTTCAAAGCAACCAAATAGCCTAAATTGATTAGACACACACCTGTAATCCCAGTGACTGATTTCGGGAGGCAGGGGCAGGAGGATCACAAGTTTGAAGCCAGCCTGGGCAACTTAAAGAAACTCTTTTTGGAAATAAAATTTAAAAGGGTTAGGAATGCAAATCAGTGGTAGAGTGCTTACCGAACATGTATGAGGTCCCAGGTTCAATACCCAGTAAAACACACACACACACACACACACACACACACACACACACACAAATGCAAATAACCATAAAAAGAATGACTGGGTTAGAAATTCATCAGAGAACCCCTAATGCAATAATAATCAAAATCAAATTTATGATAAAGAGATTAGGTAGTAACCACCTGAAACCACTAGCCAATCTTAATATCACTAAAATTTGAAGAACAGATTATCTGTACTACTTAGTGTAATGCAATAGGAAATATATGGTGTTAACTCTAAAGTTGCTATGCCAAAAAACATTGAAATTGAATCTAATTAAGACTTTCAAACTAACTTCCATTTACAGGAAGTTAAAAGTTAGAGACACAAGACAAAGAACACGGCAAAGTGATATCTCATTGTGACTACTGTATTTTCCTGATGGTTAGCATTGTGGTTTTCCTGATGGTCACCAATCCATTCATCATTTGTAAGTCTTATCCTGAGAAATGTCTATTTGAGTCCATTGCCCATTTTTAATATGTTATTGAGCAATTTGAATTCCTTGTATATTTGGGATATTATCCACTTAACAGATGCATAATTGACAAATATTTTCTCACAGTCTGTGGGCTGTCTTTTCATTGTTATTTATTTAGTTTTCTGTGCAAAGTTTTTGGTTGGATGCAATCCCACCTGTCTATCTTTGCTTTCATTGACTGTCCTTTAGGGATCATACCCAAGAAATCACTGCCTAGACCAATGCCACGGAGCTTTTCCCCTATGCTTTTTCTAATAGCTTTACAGTTTCAGGTCTTTTGTCTGTCTTTAATCCATTTTGAGTTGATTTTTATAGATAAGGTGAGATAAGGGTCCACAATGAGATATCATTTAACACCTTCAAGAATTATTATTATTTAAAAAGATAGAGACAAGTGTTGGCAAATACCTGGAGTAAAGAGAACCTTTGGTGAGAATGTAAGTCACTATAGAATTTTTGAAAGCAATATAGAGGTTGCTCAAAAAAAGTAAAAACAGAATTATGTAATCCCACTTCTTGGCATCAATCCAAAGGATGTGAAAGAGGTACCTATGCTCCAAAGTTCATTGCAGCATCATCCATGATAGTGAAGATATTGAAACAACCTAAGTGCTCATCAGCAGATAAATGGACAAAAAAATGTGCTCTATATATACAGTGGAATATTATTCAACTAGAAGAATGAAATACTGTCATTTGTGACAACATGGATAAACAGGATGACATTATGCTAAGTGAAATTTGGCCTGGAAAGACAAATACCACATGATCTCACTCATAGGTAGAATCTAAAAATGTCAAACACAGAAGCAAAATGTAAAATAGTGATGATCAGAGGCTGAGGAAAGACAAGAAGCAAGGTGGGAGATAAGAAAGGGAAACGTTAGTAAAAGGCACAAAGTCTCAGAAGAATAAATTCTAGGGATCTATTGCACAGCATGATAACTATAACTAATGGCAATGTATTACATATTTTAAACTCTGTAAATGAGTAGGTTTTTCTCACTACAAAAAAAATGATAAACACGTAAGGTGATGGAATATTAATTAGCCTGATTTAAGCATTTCCAAATGTATCATAACACCCCATCATACTCCCTAAATATATACAATTATTTAAAATAGTTAACTTTTTAATTTATCATGCCTAGACCTGCATTGATACAATGTAGATGAGATTAGGGAGACTGGAATATTAGAGCGTTGCTAGTCTTTTGACACACTCACCCTTCCTCATCCTAGGCAGAGTTACCTGTCCCTGAGTACACACCCACCATAGGAATGAACTTTGGGGATGGCACCAAGGTCTCAGAAATGACACTCTCCCAAATTAACAAATGAATTACAACTGTATCAGAGAACACACAGAATGTAGCCTCCAAATCCCTCTTCAAAAGCCCAGTTCCTGTTGTTGGGCAGAATCACAGCCACTGGGACAGGAGTCCCCTGTGTTTCTCCTTTACTAGCAAAGAAATAAACCTTTTTCCTTTTTCTCAAAAATTTAAATTAAATTAAATTAAAAAGACATACTCAACCACACTAGAAGGATCCAGGATCCAGGCTTTCACTGCTATTGTGAGAAAAAAGTTTTTGAGTGGATCCCAATCATTCTTAAAAAGTCTCTAACTTACCAGGAGCCCAAACTTCACACTGAGAACTGCCAGCACTGAACTGGGAAACCCAAATGCAGTGGGAATAGGAGCCAAGAGCCAGCACTTGGTCACCACAGGCAAGGTGGACATAGTCACCATAATGACAGCAGAGTCAAAGCAGCAGTCATAACGGTCTGGCTTGTACGGACCTGTGGCATGGGCTGATGGATCATGGCGTTCACAAAATGGAAGTGAGATAGATAGGAGTCTACTGAACTCTTACTTGATCTGTAGGAAATGAAATTCTCTAGGTCAAGTGAACAAAAGTCTAATGTTATTCAAAAAAACATGATCACGCTCATTAATAAATTCCCAGCATTAGCCAATTTACAGATTGTAAACACTGAATGAAAGGAAAACTGAATCCCCTTGAAGCCCAGCACACTGCCAAAACTCTATCCGGTTATCATTGGGTTTCTGACTTTTACCAAAGTACCAACATTGAAAAAAAGGAACAATCAGATCTTTGGGGAAGGGGGAGGCTCATGTACACTTGCTCTGACCTGACACTAACTCCAGGAGATCAAAAACATCACTGTGGTCCATCAGTCAGAGGAGTACTCTGTGGTAATCAGTGGAGTTCTCAAGAGCTCTGTCTCACAGCTTTCCCATCCTGTGGTTATTTCTCCTGCTCCTTAATGCATAATTTAAAAATTTTACACTCATGAAAATCATCACATTAGGTCCCTGGCCTGTGGAAGGAAGGAAAGGCCAAGTGGAAGCCTCTAGAACTAACTGCGTTCACCTAGGAACATAGTAAGGTAACATTTCTGAAGGGATTGCAGAGATCACCACCATCAAGGTCAGAATTCTGTTCAAAACACACCGCTCTCTCTGTATTGCTTGAGAGCTAAACAATAACCTCCCCCCAATCTCTCAATATAGGAAATCATTTTATATATTGTATAATATAATTCAATATCTGGGTTTATGATTGCATTTGGGTCTTTACATTCATCCATTTAATCTAATTTTGGGTAGCTAATGATTTCTGTCACATCATCATTTTTAGGCTGATCAGTGACTGCCTATTTCATTCAGGTTAATATTAAGAAGAAGGACTAACTACGGACCAGACACTATTCCAAGTATTTATCTGCATTAGTTTGTTAATTCTCACAACTCCATTTGATAGAACTATAAAGTTATGCATTTTCATTTCATAGAAGAGGCAACTGAGGCACAAGAAAGCACTAGAAATCTACCTAACTATATATTCTTATGAGGAATTACAAATGCATGTAATAAGAATATTGCACAAGATATATAAATACATTTATGTGTTTTTGGTATAAGGAGGATTGTTTCAAAAACTTCCTGTGCATTGCTTGTCTTTGGCATGTGTGAGTATATGCATATAAATAAGCTTGTGGAACGAATTCCATTAAACTTCAAAAAGACCAATTCCAAACATCCCTCAGTTACTATCAACTTCATCCTTGCCCCAAGATGTGTCCTTTATAAAACACTAAGTTTACTACAAACAGATACAATGAAGCAATTCTCAAGAGGGTAGAATAAATTAGAAGATTGTGTTTACAGGCAGCTATCTTAAGATCTTCTCACCTCTGCATGGTTTCTGTCTCATAGGTTGGTATGAAGTCCTGAAGAAGAAGTCTGTCTCGCCAACCCACAGCTAGCAAAGAAGCACAAAAACAGAGAAAGCAGAATCCAATTGCAGCTAGCCCTTACACAGGAAGTCTCTCAGACTCACATTCAGGGTGCTCTCCTTCACACAATAGGTAAGATAATGAAAACCTATAAAGTCGACACAACTTCAGAAAATACAAACCTGTGTTGAACCAGCACATTTGAATCTATGACCCATTGGTGCTGAGCTATGAAAATAGGTATAACAAGTGAAGGTAGAAAATTTTACATTTTTCTCAGCATTTTGACCAATTTTAAGAATGGAGATGTACACTTTTAAGTGACTTTTAACATAAAACAAAAAAGTTCTAGCAGGTAGATTTTTTTTTCTTTTTAAATGAACGTAACATATTCATTCATTTAATGTGTGTTTATGGATTGCATAATTTTACACCAACCTCTGTTCTGGAAGCGAGGGATATAACAGTCAACATCCATAACAAGTAGATACCTCTGTGTTCATGGAGATTATATTACAGGAGGATAAAAGACAATAAACAAGTCAAACATGCTATGTTAAATTGTAATAAAAGCTAAGAGGAGACATACAATGGGAAAAAATGGTGAAAGGGAGTATGCAATTAATGATGGAAGATTTTACCTGGGAAGGAAACATTTCAATAGTATTATAAGATATGAGAGGAGATCACAAGTCCAAATACACATCAGAGCAGAAACCATGTTTTACTATTCACTATATAAGTAATAATTAAATAAATACATTTAGACAATGTCCATATGCTTAGGATTTAGACAATGAATAAAACGTTGAGTTAGGCATGGTGGTGCACACCTGTAATCCCATCACTTGGGAGGCTGAGGCAGGAGGAGGATGAGTTCAAGGCCAGCCCAGGCAACTTCATAAGACCCTGTCTCAAAAGAAAGAAAAAGGGCTGGAGATGTGGCTTAGTGGTAGAGCACTTCCCGAGCATGTGTGAGGCCTTGAATTCAGTCCCCAGTACTGCAAACAATAGAATAGAATAAAACTGATACACAAGAAAATACAAATCAAAATTATAAGAAATAGATCAAAATACATGTGGATAGTCTGGCAAGTCTGTGAGTTAGATAATCAGTTTGCAAGTTATTTGTTAGGTCCCTACTTACAACTCTAGCTATTAAGCTCTTTTTTTTCTAGTTTGATACTCTAATTGTATTCATTTTCTTGAATCCACCATCGTGGATTAAGTCCAAGCTCTTGTCCCATTTACCACCCTTCTCTCTTCTCTCTTCATAAACCACAACTGGTCCATTGTCTTTCAGGGTGTAGCTAAAAAACTCAATCACTTATTTAAAAAATCTTTCATTGGTTCTTAACCAGGTAATACTCTTAAGTTATATGTCCCTGTTAGTCCACATATTTCCTAACATGGAAATATTATGCACCAGGGCTGTTACTAACTGTTCCCATTAAATTGTATGACCCATGAGATTTAAGAACTATCTGTTTTACTCATTTCTTGATCCCTAACAGTCATAGCATCAGGCACATTTTAAACACTAAATAAATAGATGTTGAGCTATCTAATAAATAAGTAATAAACCATCTTGGTTTTATAAATTTTGTTGGTAAAGAATTTTGTATTTGAGCTCAGAGAAATTAAAAAGCTCACTCAATATCACAGCAAAATGTGGACAGGGTTACAGGGTCTTTGGGTCTTCATACTGAAATAGGTTTCTTGTCAAACTTAGATCTTTGCCTATTTCAGATCAAAGTTAACCCTAGAAAGTTAAAAAGATTTTAATATAAAGTTGAAGGACCTCCCTACATGAAATATTTATTTGATCTATAATTTACATATAATAATTTTACCCATTTTGAGAGCAGTTTGATGAGTTTTAACAAATATACTCTACACTTACATGCATAATAAAAGTAGAGAATACTTTTCTCCCAGAAAGCTATCTCATGCCCCTTTCTAGATGGTTTACACCAACTTTGCCCTGAGCCACTACTGCATACCATTTATCTTATTTATTTCTCTATAAGTTTGCCTTCTCTGCAAGGTCATATTTGTGAATTCATATGGCATGTAGGGTTCTTTTTAAAAATTTTTTTGATTCATTGTACACAAATGGTGTACAACTTTTAATTTCTCTGGTTGTACACAAGATAGAGTCACACCATTTGTATAATCATACATGTACATAGGGTAATGATGTTTGTCTCATTCCATTATCTTTCGTTCCCCCTACCCCCTTCCCACCCAATTCCCTCTACACAATCCAACCTTCCTCCATTCTTCCCTTACCTCCCCCCATTATGTATCATCATCCACTTATCAGAGAAAACATTCAGCCTTTGCGTTTTTTTGGATTGGCTAATTTCACTTAGCATGATATTCTCCAACCCTACAAATGTCATAATTTTATTCTTCTTTATGGCTGAGTAATATTCCATTGTGTATAAATACCACAGTTTCTTTATCCATTCATCTATTAAAGGGCATCTAGGTTGGTTTCACAAGCTAACTATTGTGAATAGTGCTGCTACAAACATTGATGTGACTGCATTAGTGTATTATGTTGATTTTAAGTCCTTTGGGTATAAACCAAGGAGTAGGATAACTGAGTTAAATGGTGGGTCCATTCCAAGTTTTCTAAGGACTCTCCATACTGCTTTCCAGAGTGGCTGCACCAGTTTGCAACTCCACCAGCAAGTCACCAAGTACTTGTGGGTCATCTGATAGTCATAAGTTGGGCAATTACAAGGTTCTTTTATTTCAATTTCTAATATTTATAACACTAAAGTCACACAACATACTCCACACAATTATAGAGATAGAGATAGAGATAGAGATAGAGATAGAGATAGAGATAGAGATAGATTGACATACACACACATATTTAGGTCAGAGAAAGACTAAGAAAGGTTAAGGTGGCCACAGGGTTACAGGATACTGTGCAAAGAGCACAGGTAGAGAAAGAGATGAATGCGGAGTCCAAGAGTCACTGCAAGTGGTCAGAAGTTGTGTTAATGAACCAGTTCCATAAAGCTGTCAAAGCAGAGGGTGCGGACAGTCAGCAGTTTCCATTTCAGAGTGTCAGCTTCAAGTGTCAGCTAGGAGTGGGCTGCATTGTCGTCATGGGCAGGAGAAACCACACTGTGCTGAAGCCCAAAAGGACAGGAAATTTGAGGTTCATCACTGTGGTGATTTTCCTGGGCAAGGCTTGTGATGAGTGCCCAGGTGATGGGGTCAGTGTGCTGACATGTCCAGGCTTGGAGGGCTCCTCCTTTTATGGGCCTTTTATGAGGGAGTTGTGCCTGGTGACGCTGATAAGCTCACTTGTTGGGTGTTCCTGATGTGATCTGGGATGTCCACACAAGCAGGTACTCCTTGGTTTAGTTTGATAAGTTGTCATGCTTAACAATTATTTATCAATTGTGCCTCATTGTTATGCCAGGAACATGGTGGTTATTTCTTGTGCAAACAAGATGTTCAGTCATTCCACCTCGGCACTTGTACTCAAAATGGAACAACCTGTGCAAAATTGCGGCTTTACAAAATGGAATAGCTCCAAGTTAGGCACATCCTGAAAACTACTGGTCTATATATCTACCATGAAGCAACTCAGCAGGGCATGGTCTGCTCTCCACGCTGGGGCCAGTGGTGAGAGTTTGCTGACCCTCCTCAGGAAGCAGACCGTCGGTAACTAGTGCGAGGTGGAAGCAACAGTGTTTTCCTCCCCTTTTCTCAGTCACAAAGAGGTTTTGTTTCTAGCCCTCTCTCAGCATCATCTTATATTCTCTAAGACCAGGAAAAACAGAGGGGATTATCCTACCTAATCCAAACTAGGGGGGAAAGACTTTTGCTTCTACCTTCTTCCCCAAAGCAGTCAAACATTCAAACTTGGTCTGGTTCCTGGGAGCAGGAATCTACCTTCACCCTCCCTCAGCATCTTAAAGCATTTGCTTCCTGTGAGAGAAGGATCTGGGAAAGGGAGGCTTGAAGCCTCTGTATCACTCTGGGCCCTCTGTGGACTCCATCCTGCCCTGACCTTTCTAACAAGCTTCCCTGGAGGCCTATGAAGAGACCCTGAGAGTGAATATGGACTTTGCTGCAGCTGGGACTCTCAGTGGCTCGTGAAAACCCAACAATTAGAGTTTGTTAAAATTCTAGCAGTTTTATCTTACTTTTATGGCAGCCTCCTATGCTGTGAAACACTTTGTGAAACCCATCTCTCCTCAAAGGTGTTCCTTTGTATCATGGATCCATACTATATCATCTTTGGTTAGAGAATAAAAACAAAGCCTAAAAGATATGTAGGCTAAACACACTCAATACATATATATTAAAATAGTCTGTATGGTTATGTCCCCCAAAGCTCATGTATGAGAATGTAAGAAGGTTTAGTGGTAAAATGATTGGGTTATAAGAGTTTGAACCTATTAGTACATTAATCCCCTGGTAGGGAATAACTGCATAGTAACTACAAGCATGTAGGGTGGGGCTGGAAGAAGTGGGTCCCTGGCGGCATGCCTTTGGGGCACATATTTTGTCCTTGTTGAGCAGAGGGTTCTGCTTTCTGGTGTGATGTCTTGAGTCGCTTCCCTCTACCACTCTCCCTCCCTGATGTTCTACCTCACCTCAAGCCCTGAGGAATGGAGTCAGCTGTCTATGGACTGAGACCTCTGAAACCATGGGTACCCAAATAAACTTTTCCTCTTCTGAAATTGCTCTTGTTGGATCTTTTGGTCACAGCAGTGAAAAAACTGACTAAAACACCAGTCCACATTTACATGTATGTTTAATATGAAAATACACATTTCTTATATATATATCTTTTAATGTATACCATTTCAATTTAATTAGAAAACACTCCAAGGGGAGGATAATTAATCTTTTTTTCAAAGTGATGGTTAGCCAGGAGTGGTGGCACATGCCTGTAATCCCAGTGATTCGGGATTACAAATTCAAAGCCAGTCTCAGCAATTTAGCTAGGCCCTAAGCAACTTAGCGAGACCCTGTCTCAAAAATTAAAAAATAAAATTAAAATGCTGGGGAAGTAACTCAGTGATTAAGCACCCCTGAGTTCAATTCCTGGTACCAAAAACAAAAGGTGATGGTTAAGTGCAGGCCTAGCATACCCAAAGCCCTGAGTTTAATCCCCAGCACAACCCCCCAAAAAAGTGTGGGAGAAGGAGGGGCAGTTAGCAGAAGACTTGCAGAGCTCAAAAAGAATTGTGCTTGAACTAATACATATATATATGTATATATATATATATGTATATGAATTAATATATAAATAGAGAGTTATAGAGCTATCACTCTGATTGTTTTCTTTCTCAGGTTTTCCCTCCCTCCCACTCATACCCCAGAAAGGCATTTCTCTCAAAAGCTGGAATTAATTAGCACTCTTATACTTTTAGAGTCCAAAGTAGATGCCAGACGTTTCTCCCCAGACACTCCAGAAGGGAAGGCAGAGAAGCAGAGTAGGAGGTGAAATGGGAGTAGAAACTAAGAGAGAAACTTTGAACATAGTAGAACCTCTAGAGAGCAGGAAAGAGCCCAATTGTCCTGGTCATGCACTTCCTGCCATCTATCTATGAACAATGTGTCAGTTAACAGTGCCACACACTTTCAAGCTCTACTCAAGAGAAGGTAGGAAACTTGGACACCCAGGTGGGGCTGGGAATCACAAAGAGACAGTCTCACCCCTGACCAAGATGGAGCTGAACTGAAACTCCTTGTTCACGTGTGGGATTCCTATAAAAACAGACAATGAGGCTCTTGTCATTACTGCAGAAGAAAGGGGGAACCCTAATGAGGGTTGAGAAGTGATTCTACTGGAAAAAAAATTGACCAGAAATTAAGGTTCTGAAAAGAAAAAGTTGTCTGGGACTTTAAGAAACCAACAGCACTTTCTCATGACAGAGAAAACAATTCCAACGAAGGAATTCTCAGATCAACCAAAGGATATTGGTAAGCGTAGTTGTACTCTCAGTGTAAAATAATGGGAAATAAAACAGACCAGAGATTCTTCAAGTGTGGTCCCATTACCTGCAGCATAAGCCTCATCTGGGAATCATTGAAAATGCAAATCACTGAATCTGAAACTGAGGTGGGTCCCAATAATCTGTAATTTAACAAGTTCTACAGGTGTTTCTAATGCAAACTAAAGGTTGAAATCCACTGTGATTGACCCCAATATTAAACCCTGGTATAGAACAAATAAAAAATTGAGAAACTAGCAATTTAAATATAAGAGGTTGACCACAGTTCAGAAATAAGGATGTAGCTAGATGTATAGCTACATCTTGGTACATTAATACTTTCTTAATCTAAATACAAAATGGGAATATGTTGACTCATTTACATGATAGCTCATTGTTTTTCCAACTTTATTGAAGCATGATTGACCAAAAACTATATATTTACAATGTACAAGTTTTGATATACATATATGTTATGAAGTCATCACCACAATCAAGCTAACATATCTATGGCTTCACTTAGTTATCACTTATGTGTATGAGTGATGAAATCCATGAAATCTATGCTTATAGCAAATTTCATGTATATAATACATTATGACAACTAGTCAGATGCTGGACATTAGGTCTCCAGAGCCCATTCATCTTGTAACTTAAAGTTTCTACCACTGACCAACAGCTCCCATTTTCCCCAACCCCTAATAGCTCACTCCCTGATACCATGAATTCACCTTTTTTAGATTCCACATGTAAGCGAGATGATGGAGTGATTATGTGGTTTCTTTCTGTGCCTGGCTTAATTTACTTAGCATAATGTCCTCCAAGTTCATCCATTTGTCACAAGTAGCAGGATTTCTTTAGAGAATGAAAACCAGACTGAGGTATGTGTTTCTTCCCTCATCCCAATTTTTTTTTTTTTGTATCAGGGATTGAACCCAGGGTACTGAGCCACATCGCCAGCCCTTTATTAATGTTTTATTTAGAGACAGGGTCTCACTGAGTTGCTTGGGGCCCTGCTAATTTGCTGAGACGGGTTCTGAACTCACAATCCTCCTGTCTCAGCCTCCTGAACAGCTGGGATTACAGGCATGCACCACAGTGCCTGGCTTTCATCCCAATTTTTGATACCTGCAAAAGATAATCTTCAGGTCTAGGCTAGTAGAGCATCCCCTTCCCCTGAAGGTAATAACACCACAAGTAGGGACAGTGACTAGAGGGAGTCAACTCTTAGCCTAGAAAGAGGTGTGGCTCTGAACTCCTTTTCAATGATACATTCCAAAGACCTAGTGGATTTACATAGCATCTTTTTCATGCCCAACTAGCTTCCTATTGGCACCTCACCATTCCTATCCTACTTTCACTGGACATTCATTAGTTAAAACTCAGCAGATACCAACAATTGATATTGTTTTTGTCAAAGCATATTTAAATCAATAGTAAAATACAAAATATAGTTAAATAACACATGAGCAAGTTCTAGAGCACCTGCTACTTGCCTATGCCAACCCAACCCTCCACCATCAGAAGTTCATTATAAAACATTCCACACACTGCACTATAAAAATAAAACATAAAAATAGACCCAGACACTTCCTGAGCAGTTAACAACACATCTAGCCCAGCAGAGGAAGAGAAGTGTCTGGAGTTACCTGGGCTATCTTAACTAAAACCACACAGGAAGTCTCACTGAGAGCTCACTTACTGTACACCACAAGACCAGTAGAAAACATTTCACTGTGTTAGGCAGGGTCACTTTGACAAGGACCTTCCCTTTTTCCTCCCTGCATCCAAGGTCCAGGAACAATTTAATTTTAAAAAAATAACATTGAGCTGGGCTTGGTGGTGCACACATGTAATTCCAGCGGCTTGGGAAGCTGAGGCAGGAGGATCGCGGGTTCAAAGCCAGCCTCAGCAACTTAGCGAGGCCCTAAGCACCTCAGTGAGACCCTGTCTCTAAATAAAATACAAAATAGGGCTGGGGATGTGGCTCAGTGGTTGAGTGCCCCTGAGTTCAATTCCTAGTACCCGCTTCCAAAAAAAGATATGTTAGTAATAGTATTCTATATCATGACCTTCCTTGAATAACAGCATCAATAGCCCTTTCCTTCCTTCCTTCCTTCCTTCCTTCCTTCCTTCCTTCCTCCCTCCCTCCCCCCCCCCTCCTCCTTCTTCTTTTTCTTTTAACAGTACTGGACATTGAACCCAGAGGCATTCTACCACTGAGCTGCATCCCAGCCCATTTTATTTTGAGACAGGGTCTTTCTAAGTTTCCCAGGAAGGCCTCGAACTTGCAGTCCTCCCTCAGCCTCCCAGGTCCCTCTGATTACAGGTGTGTGTCACCACACTAGCTCAATAGCCCCTTTCTAACAGGTAGGTAACATCCTTCCTCAGAGAAAGAGTTGTAACTGCTACATAGATAATGCAATATTTTTAACTTTTTTACTGTGTTTGCTCTTGTAAAACTTTAAACAATGAAAAGTAAGTACGAAGTTCCTTATGTCACAGCCATAGATCAAATATTAGAGAGGAGTTCAAATTGGGAAAGTTAGGACTATTAAATGAGATAAAGAAAATGTAGTATATCATTATTAATCTTAGCATTGCATTTGTTATACTATTTTTATAAGTATCTACTTAAATCTTTCTATGTTCGGTAAAGGCAGAAATTGTGACTTACTTTTGAATCACCAATGCCCAGAGCAAGGTCCACCATTTAAAACATGATTGCCAGGCAGAGTGGCACTCACCTGTAATCCTAGTGACTGAGGAGTCTTAAGCAGGAGGATTGCAAGTTTCAGGTCACTCTGGATGTCTTAGAAAAATCATGTCTCAAAATACAAAGGGTCGGGGATGCAGTTCAGCAGTCTACTGGGTTCAATCCCCAGTACTGCAAAAAACAAAACCCCGTGAGAAAAATATTAAATGAATGAATTTTTTATTGTTTAATATAATAGAAGACAAAGAATTTTAAATTTTAATAGGTATGAAAACACTTTTATTCCTTTGCTCTGTTGTCAATTTGGTTTCATTTTATTAATAACATATTGTAATTTTCAGTGAGTCACTGCTGAAAATTGGAGCCACAAGGAAAAAGTATGAAGAAAAAATCCTAACATCTCTTATAAAATTACATCAATATGTTTCATTTATATATTTCTATAGTATACAGTAGTAATTTCACATTATTTATGACTCCATTTCTAATTAACTTCGTGTCAGAAGCATTTCTCATATCACTGAATACTTAATAAACTCATTTTAAATTTTTCTTATTTTCAGTTAGATGACTATATCATATATATGTAACCATTCCACTGTTGTTGGACACAATATTAACCTGGAATTTAGCAATTCAAATGATTTATTAATTAAACATCTAAAATATGTGGCATTTGTCCACGTATATTATTTTCTGAAGATAGATTTCTAGAAGTAGAATTATTGGCCCAAAAATACTTCCATTTTTAAAGCTACCAATATATTTTGCTAAATTTATGTGCAATGAATTGTCTTCTAATATTCCCAACAACAGATTGTGAGAATATATTTATGAATTCATTCTGACCTCCAAGACTTCAAATTTGAGAGCTTTGATAGAGCTTGGTTTTTATGGTGATGCCATCTGCTGGCCACACTACAAAATGACAACATCAGAGTAGAAAAGATGTTTTGGAAATGTGATTTAAAGGAAAAGCAAATAGCCCAGGTCTTAAAAGTTTGCAGAAAGCATTCCTCATATTTGAATTTTAAAAAATTCTCAGAAGCCATGTGAAATAAAGCTTACTGTTTCCCATGATACTCTACTCTTCTATTCAACTGAATTTCTGGAGCACCTCCCATGTTCATAAGGCAGATATCCTATCCGGGGTTGAAGTTGGAGAGGAAGTCTCAGTGTGTGGCCTTAAGGACTGCAAAGCTTAATGAGGATACATAAAAGCAAACATCATTACAAACTTGAACAAAAGCTTTTGCAAATACAAAATAATATTTACTAATCCTCTTCCCAGAAGTCTGATCCTGTAAGCCTGTGTGTGTTTCTCTCTCTTCCCCGCTCCCACAGGAAACAATCGATCATGATGTAAATAATCCGAGAGACAGATCGACATGGCAAAAGATTGATTTCTCCCAACTATAGCCTGGGAGGACCTGAGAAAAGCAATATAGCATGCCAGCAAGGCTGGAAGTGGATCCCTCCTAGCAGAATCTTCAGATGGCTCTAACCTTCGTCCACATCCCATGATGGCCTTGTGAAAAAATCCTAATTCAGAATCACCCAGCTCAGTCCTATCTGGATACCTGACCCACAAGAGCTGTGAGATAAATTTTGGGATAATTTGCTACAAAGAAATAGCTAACAAACTCCTTATTTAAAAGAATTTGAAACATATTCAAACATTTGAACATTAATTTCAATAACTCAAATGAAGTCTTCTACAAAATTTAAACTGCAATCAAGGTTTAGTTTAGTTAACTCTTTTGAATACCTCGTGCAGGTTAATTTACAAATATATCCAGTGCAGTGCAGTGGTGCAAGTCTATAAACACAGTGACTGGGGTGCCTGAGGCAGGAGGATGGCAATTTCAAGGTGAGGCACAGCAATTTAGAGAGGACCTAAGCAGACAGGCAAAAAGCCCACACCTATAATCCCAGCTGCTCAGAAGGCTGAGACAGGAGAATCTTAAGTTGGAGGTCAACCTCAGCAATTTAGCAAGGCCCTAAGCAACTTCGTGACACCCTGTCTTAAAACAAAAAGTAAAAAGGACTGGGAATATAGATCAGTGGCAAAGCACATCTTGGTTCAATTTCTTCCCCCCAAAAAAATACACACACACACACACACACACACACACACAGAAATCATTACAGTATTTATTAAATACCTTACTTTAAAAATTTTTTTGTTCTGATTAGTGACATTCTACATGACAGTAGAATGCATTTATGCATTTTGATAAATCACACAAAGATGGAGTATACTTAATCCTAAATATGATAGTTTCTAAACTTAATTTTCTGTTATTTTTATAACCTTTTATTCTTCTGTAGGACTATCCTTCACACCTTCCATTAATTGCACCAACACATCCTTTTTAATTTGACAGCAGCTCCCTTTGTCTTAAATGTTTCCTTATTTGCTAGTAACAGTGGAACTTATTACTGGTCCAACCTTAATTTTTCCATTCTCAATACATGCAATCAGCTGAATTTCAGACTCCTGGTACTCTTAAAAAGCTTACAATAAGCTGTGCAATAGGGTGCCTTAAATGTCCACTGTTGAGTGAAGTTCTGGCTCACCCATCTATTCATAGGCTGTACTGGTGCCTCACATGATTCTATTTACTATACTTTGTTCCCTTACTTGTCTTTCCAGAGCATTACTGTTGTGCCAGGATGAATAGGGGAAAAAAAGTTTACGATATTAGTGTCCAAAAGCTTAGAACTAGGGCTCATAAATGTGAAGTAAGCAAAAATGCCTATTATTTTGCCATTTTTAAAAAAGTGAGCAGCCTGGGAGATGGAGTCATTCTATACTTACAGATTTGTTGTTTTGTTTTTTGCTTCAGTCCATTTTATTTCATTTTTATTTAACATATGAGGTTGCCATTGCCTACTTTTCTATAGTATGAGATTCATAAACTACTTTAACACCTCACAACATTGAAATTTCAGATGGTACCTACTCACCCCCATCTAATATAGCCTTCACACAGCAACCAGACTATCCTCTTAAAATTCTAATTTTTCTCTTTTTCCCCTTGATTTAAAAGCTTTTAATGATTTACTTTGAATGTAAGATATACATCCATAATTGCCTAATTATCTGGTCTTTGCTTCTTTAGTTTCCTTTTCTGTGACTTTCCGTACTACCATCATCTCTTCCCACACTGACTTCCTTTTGGATCTCAAATGTGCCAAGACAGGTGTTTGGGTATAATTTCTGGTTTTGAGAATGTTTTAGTCTAATTTAAGAAAGCATGGCAGTAAACATCAACAAAAAATAAAGTACAATATCTTCATAGAATGATCAATACCTAGTACAGTACCTGGAACAGGGTTGACCTGCAAGAAAGTGCTTTGTAATTACATGAAAGCAAGAGCATATTAGGATGACAAAACAGATGAACGAAATTAAAGTACACTTTAAAAATAATATTACAACAGTGTGTCGAACAAAATGTTTTTAATAACATAGGACAAAATATAATTACATTTTTTCATAAATCTGTTGATTGCTTGTAGATCTTCCTCTGTAAAGTGTCTGTTCATTTCCTTGGCCCATTTATTGATTGGGTTATTGGTGTTCTTGGTGTAAAGATTTTTGAGTACTTGGTAGATTCTGGAGATTAGTGCTCTATCTGAAGTGTGTGTGGCAAAGATTTTCTCCCACTCTGAAGGCTCTCTCTTCACATTGCTGATTATTTCCTTTGCTGAGAAAAAGCTTTGTAGTTTGACTCTATCCCAATCATTGATTCATGCTTTTATTTCTTGTGCTTTGGGAGTCATGTTAAGGAAATCTGGTCCTAGGCCAACATGATGAAGATTTGGACCTATTTTCTCTTCTATTAGGTGCAGAGTCTCTGGTCTAATTTCAAGGTCCTTGAGATTTATGAAAAAATGTTCAACATCCCTTGTTATAAGAGAAACGCAAATCAAAACCACCTTAAGATTTCATCTTACCCCAATTAGAATATCTTTTATTAAGAACACAGGCAACAGCAGGTGTTGGCGAGGATGTGGGGAAAAGGGTACACTCATACATTGCTGGTGGGAGTGCAAGTTGGTGCAGCCACTCTGGAAAGCAGTGTGGAGATTCCTTAGAGAACTTGGAATGGAACCACCATTTGACCCAGCTATCCCACTCCTTGGCCTATACCCAAAGGACTTAAAATCAGCATACTACAGTGATGCAGCCACATCAATGTTTATAGCAGCTCAATTCACAATAGCTAAACCAACCTAGATGCCCTTCAACAGATGAATGGATAAAGAAACTGTGGTATACAATGGAACAATGGAATATTATTCAACCATTGAGAAGAATAAAATTATGGCATTTGCAGGTAAATGGATGGAGTTGGAGAATATCATGATAAGTGAAATAAGCCAATCCCAGAAAACCAAAGGCCGAATGATTTATCTGATAAGTGGATGATGATACATAATAGGGGAAGAGGAGTAAGGCAAGAATGGAGGAAGGATGGATTGTGCAGAGGAAACTGAGGGATGGGGAGGGGCAGGAGGAAGGCAAGATAACAGAATGAGACAAATATCATTATCCTATGCACATGTATGATTACACAAATGGTGTGACTCTACTTGGTGCACAGAGAAGCAATAGTTGTACCCCATTTGTGTACAATGAATCAAAAAATAATAAAAATAAAAGTGAAAAGAAAGAAGCTCTTTTCATTGAGTTGGTCATGACAGTGCATGCCTGTAATCCCAGTGGCTCAGGAAGCTGAGGCAAGAGGATGGTTAAGTTCAAAGCCAGTCTCAATAATTTAGCAAGGCCCAAAGCAACTTAGAAAGACCCTAACTAAAAAAAATAAAATAAAAAGGGCTGGGGATGTGGCCCAGTGGTTAAGCATCCCTGGGTTCAAACCTCAGTATCAAAAAAAGAAAAAAGCAAAAATAAAATATTTTCATTGAAACATGCTATTGAGTTGTTTAAATGGGTGCTTCTAGACATGTGTGCAGACACACACACTTTACACATACAAGTAATGACTCCTTATATTATCTAGGAATAAGTGACTAATATGCAAAATGTTAACATTAATAAACCATTAAATTGGAAACATCATCCTAAATCCAAATTCCCAATGTCACCCACTACAAAATACAGCACATGAATTCATTTTCTTCTATTTTTTTTACAACTGCCATAACTACAAAGGCAAAAAATAAATAAATAAAACTTTTATATGTAAGGTGTTTGCTAAAGCTTTCCAAAGCCATAAAAGACAAGATTGTTTCTTTCAGTTCAACTAAAACGGCCATCTATTGACAGAGGAAACAAGTCTCAGCATGAAGTATCCACTTGGATTATTGAAGAAGATAATCAAAAGAGATCAAAGAATGTTTATGAACCCCAACATTACTGTATAATGCATTTAGACAATTGTCCAACATTAGTATTATTTCCTTAAATAACAAAGGGCTCTGTTGGATTCTACATCAAATAAAACATCTTCACTGTACTAGGGAGCACTTCATGCACTATAGTAATTTGCAGATACAGGAAGATATAATGACCTGTTGCCCGACAATGTTGAACTCAGCCTTAGAAGTCATGAGGTATGCTCTGAAGACTTCCTCACCACTTAAAGTTATATAAATAGGATATGTGCATATCAGGTACAGGAAGAAATATTTTAACCCAAAATAAAGAAGAATATTCAAGGAGAAGTTAAAGTTCATGACTGATTGCCTTAGAGGAAAAATGAGTTCTATGTTCCTGGAGTTGTTCTAACATGGTAGATAAATAGTTAGTAGGGAAGTTATAAAGAGAAATTCACACGTTCATTGAATTACTGGACATATAAGATCCTATTGAAAGTTTATGATTCTGTGAGAATAGATGCTTACCATAATCATATTTACTGACAGAAGTTCTGGATTATAGTTTCTTCCTTTTATCATGAAATTTCACCACTGTGCAAATATTCTCTTCAGTCATTTCTAGAGAGTAGAGAAACCTAATAAGGTACGGGAAAGAGAAGCTTCCTCCACAGTAATTTAAGAAAACAAGTCATGATAATTCATACATCCCACACAACATGCTGTTGCTAACAAAAACCATATTGGAATAGATCTTCTTTTTCACTTACAAGAATTCCTTTGAAAGGCCTTCCTAAGAAAAGTTGGAGTTTCCACCATCTGTGGTCTTCTATAGGCCTGAGAAAATGTGTTGTGACAGTGATGGATGGAAAAATAGCTTGTTCTCAAGGGGACAAAACTGTAAGGTGTCATCATTTCAAAGAAACTTTCCTACTATGATCAGAAAAAACAATTAAAACAACAGTGCCGTACTTTCCTGCAGAGTTCTCAGGAAGAGGACAGACCAAAACTACAGCAGCGTTATTGACCTATGAGATTTAAGACTCTGTTAATTCTTTAAACCACAAATCACCATGGTTTCCTGTTTTGTTTTGTTTTGTTTTGTTTTGTGTTTGTTTTAGTCTTAAAACATCTTGGTTTTTTTTAGCACAGTCCTCTACTGTGATGCCACAATGTAAGAACAAAACTTATAGCTACTGTGATAATAAATCTAGAATTGTTCTGATGTTCCCATTCTAACTTTTCCCATAAATGTTTCTCCCCGTTGGAGAATCAACTTGTATTTTTAATTCAGTGTGAGTCTTCTCTTCCGCATGATAAGAGACACATTGAAACTGATGACAGCTATGGGTAGGTCACCAATGTGTCCAACTGGAAAAGTGCATTTTCTTCTTCTAAACCCAAATGAAAGAATGTCTTTTAAAAGTCTTCCTTAGTAACATTCTGTACTTCAACAGGGTCAACTCCAACATCTTTTCTCACAGAATCATAAACTTTGAATAGGATCTTTTATGTCCAGTAATTCAATGAACTGGTGAATTTCTCTTCATAACTTCCCTACCAACTACTTATCTACCATGTTAGAATTACTGATGTCTTCAGCACATTACATTTCAATTATTTATAGGTGTATCTGCCTTCTTTGAAATCCCTCAGGGAAATGTCTGCGAATTACCTGCTTTTATAATGTCAGTACCAAGTATGATGCCTTTCACATAATAATAGTTAAATATACTGTTGAACAAAGGAATAAAGGAGTAAATGAAATGTTCTATTAAAGGAGACAATTATGGACAAGAAATACTAAAAGAAAGAAGCAATTAATTATGTTTCAAGTTATTTATGAAATAATTATTTTATTTCCTTGAATGACTTTGTTCCCAAACTAAAATACAAAGGGTTTATGTTTTAAAAGCTTTTAACTTAAAAAGAAAAAAATCTCATATCATAGATTATCTGTATGCCTCCAGATAATAAAAACATCTCTATCTAGTTTATTATAAACTAAGAATAAATGCTAACTTAAAAGAATAATACAAAATATTCAACTAAATGATATTATTCCTATAGAAAGGAAAAGTTAAATATACCTACTTCACTTTTCTCAGTTTGCATAATTTGTTTATTCAATTGCAAAAGAAATATTGAAGAGTCCAGAATTATTCCATAACCACACCTTTTTTTAATTTAACTTAGTTCTACTGAAAATATTCTAACCAAAGGAATTCAGTTCTCTCCCCTAAAGTTTTAGTGTTCTGAGTTTACTCTATTGTCCCTGGATTTCAAATCAACACCCATCAAATACAATTTAGGATGTTAACTCACTCTCCAAAATCAGTAGCCTAGGAGTCCTTTGTCCTTACCTGAAAGATCCACAAACAATTTGCTCAGAGACAGTTGAGGTTGACTTGCTTTCCCTGATCAATGTTGAATAGGAAGAAAGTATATGATACCCAGAACAGCAAATATTCTCAGATATCTCAAGTGTCCAGGAGATCTTGACATTTTGCAGGTGTTCTAAGAGTTGCTAGTCTGGTCAGAATTCCTAAAGCTGTTTACTTATTATTTTAAGGACATTTTCCCTTTCTTTTGCTTAGAGAATGGAGCCAAAAAAACAAAAAACAAAAAACAAACAAACAAAAAAAACACAAGTACCTAGGGACTAAATATATTTAATAAATGGAGGGGAAGATACCATAAATGAGTAGATAAAGAAAAGAAGATCCTGCTCTCTAGCTTCTGTGTTATGGGGGGGGGGGGGGGCAGGGAGAGAGAGAAAACAAGAAAAAATGAAAGAGTTAAGAGGTAAGAAGAAAAGAGAGAGGGAAACGAGAAATAATCTAATCCAAACTGCACATGAGTTAGCTAAGAATCTCTGCAATCACTTTACATGTAGTTTCCATATAGAGATCTCATCTTTCCTCGATGTTTGCATGAGGACAGGAAATCCCAGCCAGAACTCAGAAGAGGCAAGAGTGTCACAGCAGCACCTCCCATGCAGTGGCAGACAGAGTTGAAGGAGAAGATGCATACGAGAAAGCTCTGCTTCAGGAACATTACACACTCTAACTATGGGGAGAAAGAAAAATTGTATCTTCATCAGCCAGACAAAAGATTATAAATACTAAAAACTAATTTTATGAATAGCACTGTTCTTGGGTTTTACTTTGCTAAATTATTCAGAAGAAAATAGCACAACTTTCTTTTCTTTTGAGTGAAAGAAAAAAAAGGATAATGGCCAAAACATTTAAATTATATTATATAGGATGTGTTACATTATATGTGCAACTTGACTCACAAGTTTGGAAACAAAGTTATATAATAACATTTGTTGCGATCACTTTATAATGGGTTTTGCTTCATATTGCTTTAATTATAAAGACAAACTACTACTAGGTAAGGGAATAAATGTGTGTTAAAATTTATAAAAATTGTAATGGTGTGTGAATAAATACTTTTTAGTGCAATTCAAATGACAAACATTTATGCAATGTAAGCCAAATTACCATAAAGAAAAACAGAGAGTTCCATAGAGCAGGAAAATGAGGTGGTTATGAGTAACTATACAGGGATGTGCCATTTAAGTTGATTCTTGAGAGAAAAATAATTTTAGCTGTAAAAATGGGAAAAGGAAAGCCATGCTTTTAGCTGGTAGGAAGGATCTTTTAGAGGAACACCGACCTTTACAGAGAACCAGGGAGGGGGATGTCCTTCCCCTTTCAAGGACTGTGAACTCTCTCTCAAGTTGTTCTTTTGTTTCAGATTAAAGCCCTCCACAGAATACACAAAGAACTTGCCAAACATCACTGAGTCACTCTGATGCATTCTTTTTTAAAATTTTTATTTTATTAGTTCTTCTTAGTTATACATGACAGTAGAATCCATTTTGATAAAATTATACAAGCATAGGATGTATTTCATTCTAATTAGGACCCCCATTCTTGTGACTGGGCATAATGGTGGGGTTCACTTAGGTAATTTCATAGTACATAGGAAAATTATGTTAGATGTATTCTACCGTCTTTCCTATTCAAATCCCCCCTCCCTTCCTTTCATTCCTCTTTGTCTAATCTACTGAACTTCTCTTCTCTTCTTCCACTCTCCTGCTTTATTGTGATTTAGCTTCTGTTTATCAGCATTAAAAATTCAACTTTTGGTTTTTGGGGATTGTCTTATTTCACTTAGCATGATATTCTCCAGATCCATCCATTTACTGGCAAATGTCTTAGAGTCCTTCTTCTTTATGGCTGTGTAATATTCCATTGTGTATATATACCACAATTTCTTTAACTCTGATGAATTCTTTTTGTTGATCTAATGCAAATTTTGCTCAGTTTAATACTAAATTCTCTACCTAGGAGGTGTTCCTGTCTGCCATTTTTGAACATGTGATGATGATCTCCAACTGAGCATGGAATGTCCCTGCCTCTACATGTGATAAAGAGTCTTTCCAATACTAGCCTTAGCATACATTAGTTTCTGCAATAAAAGCCCCTTGATTTCCTTGTTTGGAGAGGATGCTGCTTTGGGAGTTATCCATGGTGCTCTCCTTATGTGTATTAATAATAAACCTCTCTTCACTCTCCTATCTCCAGGTTATGTGGAATGACTTTGCACTCACAAAGGGCTGAGTTAGTCAGTTTTTCATCACTGTGATCAAAAATGCCTGACAAGAACAACTTAGAGATGAAAACATTTATTTTGGGCTCACAATTTCAGAGGTCTCAGTTCATGTTAGGTTGATTCCATTTCTTTGGTCCTAAAGTGAGGCAGAACATCATGGCAGAAGGACAAGGCAAAGGAAAGCTGCTCAGCTCATGGCAGCAGGGAAGCAGGAGGAGGAGGAGGCCAGAGACAAGATGAACCCTTCTAGATCACAGCCCTAGTGACCTACTTCCTCCAACGAGATTCCACCTCCCAGAAATTCATGCAACTATCAAGTTCATTTGATGGATTAATCTATCTGATAAATAGATTAATCCACTGATAAGCATAGAACCCTCATGATCCAATCATTGCCTAAAAGCCCTACCTCTGAACATTAATGCATTGAGAACAATCCTTTCTACATATGCTAGGCAAGTGCTCTGCCACTGAGCTACCGTCCCAGCCCATATACATGAGCTTTTGAGAGACATTCTGATCCAAACAATAACATACACAATCTGACTAAGCCTCAATTTTCTCATGTACAAAATGGGGATAGTGATATCTCCTAGCATTGCTATAATTATACAATGAGGAAACATGTCCATATTTGTCCAAATTAGCAAGGAAAACAAAATCTATTTTCTCTAAGCAGAGGGAATTTAAATCAAGGAATTAATGAATCAGGTGACAAAGATGCTAAGATTCTAGGAGTCAATAAAAAAAACTCAGTTTAGGAATGTTAAGAAGACTATCACCCACTAAATTAGACACAGGGAAGGAAGAAGGTGGTGTTTCCAGAGCCAGAATAACCCACAGGAGCTAGAACCACAAATTCATCCAATGAGAGGTAAGACAAGAGGCTGTAGCTAGAGATGTCACTGAAAGCAGGGAGGGTTTAAAATGTCCTAAATTTCTCTCTTTCTCCCACCCTCCAGTTTCCTGTTAGAACCTTCTATTGAGAAATCCACCTTGAATCAGGGAACCTGGTTATATGGAATATATTTTATGTACCTTCTGAGATTCTCAAGAACTCATCTTAGGGACTTTTCCAGATTCTCAGCCTCGTCATCATGGGTCTCTCAGGTGCTTAGCCACTTGTTTGTACAGTTGCCCTTGCAGCATTCACCTAATGTGGGCCTGCGTGATTCCACTCTGGGTCCACAACTTCTATCTCCAGCTCTGCCCACCATTTTCAGACTCTGATGGGAACCACACCGCAGGACATGAAACTCGATTTTGCCATGGCTATACAAGTTAGAAGTGCAGGTTACTTGTTCTCACTTGGGTAAACTATAACCAATGGGAGTTAAGAGATGGAAAGAAATTGGCAGGTAAGTGTCCTCTCCCCTTTGCCCTTCCACAAAGGGAAGAGTTAGAGTGCTTCTGCATGGGCGTGTTCCCATGGTCAAGTGGTCAGCTCTGAAATGCACTGCCTCGTATTTGTTTTCTATCCTTCCTCGACTCACTTCCCTTTCCTTCATTTTCACTGTCCTGTGACTGCAACTCCCTGTAAAGCATCCATAGCACTTGAGTTTTGCCTCAGATACAATAGGAACTGAACAAGGAAAGAGCTAGGACAAGATCTGAACACAAACAGGTCCAGAGTCACATATTCCACTCAACACTCATTCCATTTCCTCATATCCAAATTTAAATCTTATACATCAGCTTCATACTTCCACCTAAATAAGGCCTATCTGCCATACCAAGAAAGAGGCTCTTACCCTCTCCTCAGCAACAATAGACACAAAGTCCTGATAATCATTGTATCTACCTCAAATATAGAGCCTCCCAGGGCTAGGCAGTCCTCCCCATCCAGTCTAGTTTGTTAATCTGTATCACAATGATAGACTCCACCAGTGCTTCATATAGAAAATTACAGTAGAAAGGGACTTTACAAAAATATCCTTAACTACCAATGTTCTCACTTTTTCAGTAAGTCATAAAGTTATAGCAGATGTTTATCACTTCTCATTCCCACCACCCATTCCCTTTCCTCAGCTAATGCTTTAACTAACAAGTGTTCTTGACCTCTTACAATAACCCCTCAAAAATATTTTTTTCTACTTTTTATATGAATTTAAAAAAATGGACTATCTCCATTATGTCCTCCTTTACCTTTAGGATCTTTGGACTATTGAACTGATATAACTGGTCCTGCCATAGCAGGCATACTGGGGACCTAGGACTTATCAGCACTGAGGGACATCTCCCATTACAGATGTTCAGCCTCAGTGTAAGTCCCCATCTGGTGCTTTCTGCATCATTCACACCGAAGTTTAGGAGGTAACTTGTGACTCTTAGCTTTTAGCCTCAGACAGTAGGCACTGACTTGGTTTGTCCTTTATTTCTTTTCCTTACATGAAAACATTGCAGTGGGGATGCAGCTTTGTGGTAAAGCACATGTTTAGCTGCACCAAGCCCTGGGTTAGATTCTCAGCACCACAAAAGGAGAGAGAGAGAGAGAGAGAGGAGAGAGAGAGAGAAGAGGGATGGGGAGAGGAGGAAAAGGAATAGAAGAGGAAGAGAAAAGAGAAAATATTGAAATTCATATCTTCTATATTTGGTCTTAACCAAAAGGTCAAGAAATGAAATTTTATATCTTCTAGACACTTGATAGCTATTCACAACTGCTTTCCATGTGTATCTGGTGGTCACATATTATTAGCATTTCTACGTTCAAAAGACTTTTCAGTAATAATTTTTAGTCACTCATGATTAAATCTAAACCCTCTGAATGACTTGACAACACAATAGTAGTGATACAAATAACTATATATTTTGTGGGGAAGAGATTTGGGTTCTCACTTCCAAAGCAGGCTTAAGATAGAAAGCAGTCAGTTATCCCTATATTTCCTCTCCAGATGCGGTTTGGATCCTGAGGAGGGAACTGAAAGAGACAGAAAATTCTTCCACCTGCTATATTGTAAATATTGTAGTTTTTCTACTTACATTGAGAGGGATTATAGGATGCATTCCAATCCTCATCGCAACTTCCCCAGCATGCTTCAACACTGCTTTCATTAGAGAGCACCATCTTAGCTCACATTTCCTTGGAGAAAAATGTACAAAGCAAATATTGTGTGAAACACTTAATGAGGGAGGGTTGAAATCCAAAAACAAGAGTGGGAGGTAAAGGAAAGGGACATGGGTCAGGAAAGGAAGAGAAGGGAGCATGAGTGGACATTTTCAGACTGGCCACAGCTTCAAAAGAAATTTTTTACTCATTCACATGGAATGTCTCACAAACACTGCATCTTCAATGGTCCATTGTGTTGCAACAAGGGTCTAGCAATGCACTGGCAGCCACTTCCCTGTCTCTTGTTTTTCACAGGTGGACGTCTGCCATATGGCGAATTGCTGCATCATTTTCTGCATTTCTGGATTGTGTTACCTGAACACTTTAGGTAGCCTCTGGAAAGTCACAACTCTGAGGGATCTGGTCAACCTGAGCACTGGGTCTGCAATGGTTCCTGCCCAAGGGGACATCCTGGAGGCTAAAGCCTGGCCTTCATAGAGGTTGTGAAAACCTAATTTTAAAACCCTGGGCACAGAACAGGCATTGCTGAGGCTACTCTGGGTGGGAAGCTGGGCAAGCTTCTTCAAATAAGTGAGGAAGACAGGGCTGAGCAGATCAGAGAAGTGACATAAGTTAAGCCTGATATATTCTCCTGTGATAAAGGGACACCTGTTGTCTAGTTATTGTTATCCTGAGTCCATGGTGTTGACTGCACTGTCTTGCCTTTTATTCATACTCCCCCTCCCAACACGTTGGTTACACACTAGAAAATCACCCACTTAGTAGAAGTAATTTAACAAATAATATAGATCCTATGAGCCTCAAAGCCTCGAAGAGTCATGAAAGAAACTTCCATGCCTATTACTAAATGAAAGGAATCAATCTGAAAATGCTACATGTTATATTATTCTAACTGTGACATTCTGGAAGAGGCAGACTGTGGAGACTAAAATATCAGTGTTTATCAGAACCTCAAGGAGGAGGAAGAGATAACAGATGGAACATGGGTTTTTTAGGGAAGTGGAACTGTTCTGTTAGATATAGTCATGGTAGATATGTATCACTCTACATTTATCAAGACCCATAGATTATAAAACACAGAGTGAAACTAATGTGAACTATGGACCATAGTTAATAATAATGTGTGAATAGTATCTCATCGATTATAACAGATATACCACACTAACGTTAGATATAAATAATAGGGACATTTGGAGGAGGGGTAAACAGATATATGGAGATTCAATACGTACTCTGTACAACTAAATTTGCTATACAACTGAAGTGCTCAAAAAATAGTTCAATACTTTTTAAAAAAAATTTAAAGGAAATCATTACATACCTATCAGAAGAGATAACATAAAATAAAAAATAAATAAAATAAAACCCAAAATAATCAGCAGGATTCAGGGAAAATAGATCATTCACATGTTATTGTTGTATGTAAAGTATTACAGCCTCTCTGGAAAATAGTTTGGTGCTTTCCTATAAATAAAAAAACATATATCAACCATAGAACCCAGCAATTGAACTTTTGGACATTTATTTCAAGGAAATGAAATGTAATATATGCACACAAAAATTGTTATACCTGTTTAAAGCAGCTTAATTTGTAATAGCAAAGAGAAAAAATTAAAAAAAAAATATTGGAACAACCAAAATGTCCCTCAATAGGTGAATAGCTAATCAAACTGTGTAGTACATCCAATCCATGGAATACTACTCAGCAGTAAAAAGGAATAAAATATTGACACCTGCAATGACATGTGTGAATCTCCAGGGAATTATGGTAAGTCACAGTTTGTATGATATCTTGTGCATAACAGTCTTGATGGAATTGTAGAAACAGAGCCTGAGTGAGGAATCATTGGACTTAGGTCCTGTCATAATTTAACATGATCTCAAAATTATTACCTTAATTACATATGCAAATATCCTTTTTCCAAGTAAGGGCACATCTGCAGGTACTAGAGGTGAGGAATTGGGCGTATCTTTGGGGGGATGTGATTCAACCCACTGAACTACTGAATTATAAAGTCTGGAATGAGACCATCAAGCTGTGTTTAACAGGTCCTCCAGGCGATTCTGATGTTCACTACTGTCTGAGATCTGCTGACACTGATTGTGGAGAGCGGTGATGGAGGATGGGAGAGCACTGACTGAGACTGGAGATCTCTGATGACTTCATGGCTGTGGCATGCCTGGTGCCTGGGAATGTTTCTGTGCAAGAGCACAGGATGCTTAGCTGCTGTGTCAATGCCCTGCATGAGGAGGCTCTGTGGAAGAGTCCTATCAGCTCTGACCTATCTCTGGCACACAGCTCCTGGGAAGGAAGGAACTCTTAGGCTAGACAACCACAATGTTTTACCAGCTCCGCTTCTCCAGTTCCTGCCTGCCTTATAGCAACTTTTAACAATGGACTTTCTTGAAAGCTACACAAAGCTCCTAACATTGCACTTTGCAACTGTGGATTGCAACTACAGAAAAGCTACATAGGATGTCCTAGTTTCTGTAACTTTCCTGAATACAAAGAATAATGGTTGTATAGTCTTTAACCTGATAATGAGGCATGTATAAAGATTGCTGGCATAACTCTCTAGATCTGCATCTCCATCAGAGAGCAGAGCTCCACCTGATCCCAGCAACTCAAAAGGCTGAGGCAGGATGATTGCACACTGGAGGTCAGCTTCAGCAATACACACATACACACACACACACACACATACATACACAATATATATATATTTTATATATTGCATATATGCATATATTATATATATATAACATATATATATTCCAACATATATATATTTTTTACAAGCAATCTAACAATATGAAAAAAAGGTTAGAGTTCATCATAACCAAGTGGGATTTATCCAAGTGCAAGTTTTATTAAACATTCAAAAATTAAAAATTCATCAATTCAATTCACTAAATTGTGACTGTATTTGTCAATTTCTTGTTCCTATAACAAAATACCTAAGGCTGGATAATTTATAAAAGATTATTTAGCTCACAGATTTGGAGGTTGGAAGTCCAAGATTGAACAGCCTTGTCTATTCAGCCTCTAGTGCAAGGCACCTTGGCTATCTAAGGCTGTAGATGACATCATGGTGGAAGATGTGCAAAAGGGAGAGATCACATGGTAAGACAGCAAGCCAGAGAGTACAGAACAGTCTTGCTCTCTTTATAACAACTCATTCTGTGGAGAACTAGTATTAATCCCTCTTCAGAACCAGTATTAATCCCTTCCAAGGGCAGCATCCCCAATGGCCCATGACCCAACGATGTAACAGTAGGCTCTTCCTCTTAAAGCTTTTACCACCGAAACACTGCCATCCTTAGGACCAAGTGTCCAGCACATGAACTTTTGGGGGACAACTACATCCAAACCATAGCAGTGACTAAAACAGAAAACCTTAATCATTCCAGTAAATGCAGGAAAACAAAGTATTAAAAATTCAACTCCCAAGTTACAGTGTCTCGCCAACTGAATAAGTTTTTAAATGAAAGAGTTTAAAATGTAATTTTTAGATTTTCATTTTGTTTTATTGGGGGAGAGGCATACTGGGGAGTGAACCAAGGGGCGCTTAACCCCTTAGCCACATCCCCAGGCTGTTTTGGTTTTTTTGTTTGCTCTGTTTTGTTTTGTGACAGCAACTTTCTAAGTTGCTCTTAGGGCCTCACTAAGTTGCTGAGGTTAATTTTGAACTTTTCAGTTCCCTTGCCTCAGCCTCCATCTATTTATTCTCAACACCTTAATTTTGTTGTAATTGACATTAAATAAATTGTGCATTTTTAAACTCTAAAATAATTCAACTCCCATTCATAAGAAAACTATAAAATTAGAAGGCAATTTCAAAGTGATCAAGAAAGATCTATGAAAAACTACAGCTGACCTCACACATAATGGTCAAAGATTAAATGTTTTTCTTTGTAATACTGGGAACAAGGAAGCCCACAATCATCCCTTCTCTAACATTATGCTGGATTGTCCTCACTAGTAAGATAAAGCAAGAGAAAGAGAAGAATGAAAGGAAAAAGTAAAATGTTCTATGTTCTCAGGTGACAAGATTGTGAACCTTGAAAAGAAAAATTTCTGAAGGAATACATACACATGCACACAAACCGAAACTATTGGAATAAGTAAATTTAGCAAGAGATGGGGATATAAGGTAAATTTGTAAGAAAACAATTTATTTCCATAAACTAATAACAGATAATTTGAAAAAAATTAAATACCATTCACAGTAGCATAAAAAACACAAATTTAACAAAATATATGTAAGATCTATATTTCAAAATGTAGTACATTGCTGATAGAGAGCAAGTAAATCTAACTAAATGAAGAGATAAATCATGGTCATGAGGTAGGGGAAGAAGAGGAAAGTTTGTTCCAGAAGGAACTGTCCAAAGGATCATAAGAATTTCTATACATGGGAAAGGGAAGAATCACCACTTGTTTGAAATATAGGTTTAATTTTTTCTTTACTCAGGTCTGAGTAAAGAACAAGGTGAATATAAATGGTGTACAAGTCTTGGAGAACATCAGAAATGAAATTTTCAGTTCCTTCCTTGTGCAACTTAGCTATTCAGGTTAGCATATAATCATTTTCATCTTCCTTTAAGCTGCTTTTCTTTTCTTTCCTTTTTTTTTTTTTTTTTTTTTTTGTGGTGCTGGGGATTGAACCCGGGGCCCTGTGAATACAAGGCAAGCACTCTACCAACTGAGCTATATCCCCAGCCTGAAAGCTGCTTTTCTTTAAAAAAAAAATGGTCATGAATTTTAATATTTAATATTGTTAAGATATCAGATCTAATTAATCTATAGATTCAATGCAATCGCAATCAAAATCCTATCAGACATCTTTAAGAAAATCCAAAAACCTGAAATAACCTGATACACTTTTGCAAAGGAACAAATTTGGAGGTTTAGTGCATTTGATTCCAAGGGTTAATATAAAGATGTAGTAACTGAGGCATTATTGTGTTATTGTAGGAGTAGGCATATGGATTTCTGAAATGGAATATAGAATCCAGAAACTGACCCACATGGATGGATGAATTAATTTTCTACAAAGACACTGAAGTAACTCCATGTAGGAAAGGAAAGTCTTTTCAACAGTATAACAACAACTAGATATCCATATGAAATAACTGAATCTCAACTCTTTTCTCACATACAAATATTATAGATTAAGAATATAAATTAATATTTTAAAAGATATGTTAAACCTATACAATGTCTAGAAATAATTATAGGATGAAATTTCTGTGGTCTTTATGTAGGAAAAGATTTTAGAATATAAAAAGCATGAAAAATGATAGATTAGGCTGCATTAAAAATTTTAAACTTTTGCCTCTTGAAAGATACCAATAGGAAAATGAAGAAGCAAGACAGAGAAAATATTCATAGAACATATGTTTTAGGCAGCTTTCTTACTGCTGCAACCGAGAGACCTGACCAGCACAATTGTAGAGGAGGAAAGTTTATTTGAGGGCTCATGGTTTCAAAGGTCTCAATCCATAGAAGTCCAGCACCATTGCTCAGTCCAGGTGAGGCTGAATATCATGGGCAAGAGTATGGTGGAAAGAAGCAGCTCATATGATGATTAGGAAGCAGAGAGAGAGCTCTCCACTTGCAAATATATAATCCAAAGCCAGGCCCCCAATTCCCACCTTCTCCAGTCATACCGTACCAGACTTCAGTTACCACTCAGTTAATCCCTATCAGGGGATTAATTCACTGATCGGGTTAAGACTCTCACAACCCAATCATTTCTCCTCTGAACTTTCTTGCATTGTCTCACATGTGTTCTTTTGAGCTTTTTGGGGACACCTCACATCCAAACCATAACAACATACATCTAAGAAAGGACTTGTTTGGATAATTTGAATAAATTATATAAAGAATGCTAAAACACTATAATTCATAGAGCCAATTTTTAAAAGTAAACAAAACACAAAGAGATACTTTACAAAAGAAAATACATAAATGTCTAACAAACACATGAAAAGATGCTCAATATCATGAGTCATTAGAGAAATACAAATTAAAACATCACAATGAAACATCACTACACACTCCCCATAATAGCTAAAATTAAGAAGACTGACAATATTGTGGTTCAATGATGAAGAGCAACTAGAACACTCATTTTTTGCTACTGGGAAAATAAAATGATATAACCACAGAAAATATTTAGAAGTTCCTTATAAAATTAAGCATGTCCAATAATCAGACAGACTCCTAAGCATTTCTTAAAAAGAAATAAAAACACATGTCCACACAGAGATTTACACACAAATGTATATAGCAGTTTTATTCATAGAAGCCAAAGAGTGGAAATACATCAAATGTTGACCAATGAATGAATAAAAAATGTGGTTTATCTGTACAATAGAATACTACTCTGTAACAAAAAGAATAAACTACTAATACAAGAAAAAGTATGGATTATTTCAAAGATATGCTGAGCAAAAGGAAGTCAATTACAAAGAGTACATGAGGCATGAAATTCTGGAATAGCAAAACTAATTTACAGTGGGAGAAAGCATATCACTATTTGCATGGTGCTAGGTGAGAGGTGATGGACAGAAAGAAACTTTTACAGGAGATGGATATGCCCTATGTCTTCACTGGATACTGTATAAGAAGTGCATATATTTGTTAAAACCCATATTCTTCTTGACTTTAAGTGGGTGCATTTTATGATATGCACAGTATAACTAAAAAAGTTGAGTTCTAAAATGTCAAGGGCATGGAAAAGAAAGACTAAAGAACTGTTTTAGACTAAAGGACACTAAATGACATCACAGCTAAACACACTGCATGATCCTCAACATGGAGGAAAAATACCTATGAATGATATTATGAGACAACTGATAAAATATGAATATGGATTATAGATTAGATCATAGTACTATATCAATACTAAATTTCCTGATTTTGATCATTGTAGTATGATTATAAAAGACAAGTTCTTCTGCTTAAAAAATATATAAACAAAAGAAAAAGATGGCATCAATTTATTATCAAATGGATCAGCAGGGAGAGAGAAAAAGAGGAGAGGGGAAAGGAGAGGAAAGGAGAGGGAGGTGGGAGGGGGAGGGAGAGAGGGAGAGGGAGAGGAGAGGGACAGGGAGAAAAGGGGAGGGGAGGGGAGGAGAGAAGAGGGAGAATATGAACCATAAAGTAAGTAGAGCAAAACATATACAACCACAACTGATAATTTGGGTGAATGTTATATATGAGAATTCCTTGAACTATCCTTGCAATTATTCAGCATGTTTAAAATTATATTTTATGAAAAAATTAAAAATATTTTAAAGATGAGGTAAGCTTCTAGATATGAATAAAACACAACTACATTCTAGTTCTTAAATGTGTCATAAAAGTGAGAAGACATTGAAATGATTTATCCTATTTATCAGAGTTCTTTAATTGGTTTCAAGGATGTCTCAAAAGAGAAAGAGAATAATTCCTCAGAGTCATTAAAGAAAAGGGCAACTGCCCTCCAAAGACAGGCTTTTCTTCGTCTCTTCCCTACAAAGAAACATGGCATCTGATTTCCTAGTCACGTAATGAAAAGAACATTTTCTTCCTCTTGCAGCTCATCTTTCTCTGCTTCCATAGCAGATTAATTCCTACAGTCAAAAACATTTATTTGTAAGTAATCACAAATTATGACAGGAAACAAACAAAAATGACAACATTCCATGTTTACCTTTTCTTCTCATCACACATTAAAGTAGATGAAATACTATCAATTCTCTTTTCACAGATACAATTGTAGATATTAGTGCATTCAATATTGACTTCTCTTGTTGTACTCAAAAATACACAATGTCCTCTTGAAGGCAACATGGGAAGAGAACTACAGAACAGAAAACAGGGGACAACTCTAATTCTGAAGTGTATAATGATGTAAATCATGCTATAAAAATTCTACTACCTAAATATTCAGAATATGGAAATATTAATCATAGCTTCACATTAAGAGATTTTCTTTTGCTCTTAGCCTATCAAATAGAATCATGTTTCTTGATCACACTCATAATGTCCCATGTTATTCACACAGGCAATTTTTTGTTTACCAGAGAATTTAATTTAGAATATTGCCATGGGATTGCAATATACCAAACATGCTTTCTTATGTCAATCTTTTCAATAAAAGTGAAAGATTAAAAAGAATTTCTGTAACAGATAACCAGGTCTCATATATCTATATTTTAAGAAGAAAAAGGAAGATTAGAATATAGTTTGAGATAAGGTTTCGTGATTGATGATTTTGTTTTGTTTCTTGTCCTCCTCTACTCCATATCTAGCAGTTATTACTAAAATATGACAATTCATTAACTGTCCTGTCTAAAGCAGGACATTAATTTCAGCAAAATGGTGTACTAAGTTCCAGAACTCCCTTCCTGCTGCAAATAATTTAAAATGCTGAATAAAAAAAATTTAAAACTTTTTGTGTAAATTCATGAACTGGCAAAAAGCAAATTTCTATCCAGGCCAAGGCTTAAGTATCCCTTAATGGATACACTAGGCTGAATAATAAATTCTAAATGATGGGGATTCTAAATAATAAATTCCGCACAAGTTACCTAGTACTGAGAACTCAAAGGGACATATCTTTAGTAAAAGTCCGTGGAACTATCTTGAACCTTAGATTTAACAGAAAAAAAAAAAGAAAAAAAAGAACAACCTCACCTAAGAAATCAAAATAACAAAGCATCCTTCATGTAATGCATATTTGATGCATTATTTAAAATATTCAAATGTGCTCTAAGATAAGAAACAAATAAGAAAGATAAATAAAACCAAATAGCTTGTGAAGCATAGGCAGAACACATAAGATGTTAAGAAAGGATAGGTAAATTAGTAATGTATAAGACATGTTAGGTATAGATATGGTAAGTAAATCGTATGTGTGATAAGCATGGACAAAATAGGAAGAAAAGACCAAGAAGACACTAACTATACTCAAAATATACATGAATCACATCCTCAACATTCACAAGGTCATTCCATCTCCCATTGGTGATACCTATTCTGGTCCCTGCCCAATTCACACAAATTAAACTCATAATTGCTCATAAGGTTAATAGAAGAGGTGAAGTTGTAGCCAAGCTTATATGCTTCTGTGACTCCCCAGTAGAGAAAATATGTGTGCTGGACACAATAATTTTCTCTTTTCAGCCCTCACAACTCAAACCTCAAGTCTGGCCCTATAAACCATGCCATCATCAGGGAAGGATTCTGCCACAGAGAGGCATCAGGGCATATGAAGATTGCTTAACCCAGGATTCAGATGGTCCCTTCCCCATCTTGTGCCTTACTCTATCTGTGACAGTCTACCTGTATCTTTCCCTTTCCATTATGCTATGGGTTCTAGGTGGATTTGATTTATTGTCTGATCTGAGCATCTTAATTTGGCCTGTCAGTCTTTCTGGTCTATGACCTCTGGAGTAGTTTGCCTGAGAAAGTACTTGGAAGATACAATTATGTCAAGGTGATTTCCTTCAGGACATCTTTTGCAGGTTTGTAGCCCAGAGCTCTAATACTTGCCCAGCCCAAATGAATAGTGGCCCAGATTCAGTGCTGCAAAACATCCAACTAAAGCAATTTTTTTTTTTTAAGAAACCACCACCTTCATCTTGGGCCTCAAATAGTTTCCACTGCAGCTTAACAAGGGGAAACAATCACTAACCACCACAAAGAAAACTGTATCATGGCTGGAGAAGGTGGCCCATGCCTATAATCCCAGAGACTCAGGAGGCTGAGGAGGAGGATCACAGTTCAAGGCCAACTTCAGCAACTTAGCAAGGCCCTAAGCAACTTCCTTGTCTCAAAATAAGAAATAAAAAGGGCTGGGGATATGCTCAGTGGTAAAAGTGCCTGTGCGTTCAGTCCCCAGCACCAAAAAAAAAAAAGAAAATTACAACATGAACAAAAGACAGCAAAAATAATAGAAAAATACTAGATTTATCAGATTCCAAATGTGAAATAAGTATGTTTCACTCTATTTTAAAGAAATGAAAGACAGCTTGAAAATATGAGTATCTAGCAAGGTTATTTGAAACACAAAAGAGAATTACTAGAAATAAAAATATAATAGTTAATATTTCTAAATAATGAACAGTTTTATGGCAGATCACAACTAAATGTAAACCTAATTGTTTACATAATGCTATAATTCAAAATGGAAGTTATGTATATGCATACGAATGTATGTGTGTGCATATATATGCATATTCTTATATTTATGTCAGTAAATAACATAAACAAACATAGGCATAAACTAATTCTATAACAAAGTTTTGAATTAATGTTTGGGATATTCAGGATATTCATTATAGCTAAGTCAGAATGGTCTAATCACTTCACACCACCTTAAAATTTATGGTTTATGATTTTGAGCCAGGTGTAGTGGCTCAAGCACACTGTAATCTTAGCTACTGACCAGAGGATCACAAGTTCAAGGTCAACCTGGGCAACTTAGTAAGACTCTGTCTCAAAATAACTTTTTTCAATGGAGGTCGGAGGGTGGGTGTGTAGTTTTTGGCACAGTGTTGGCATTTTAAAAAGTTACGATTGTTTCATTTTCTGCACCTCATAACACATACTTCTGAGCATCATACTACCACTATTATCAATAACTCTGTATGACACCTCTCTTCCTTTATTCACTACACTTTCTCAGATCTTTATAACTCATTCATCATGTTCTCACCAATGACTCCCATTTGAAAATGGGTTAAGCTGTGCGAAATAAGAGAACAGTCATTCTGGACATAATCCTTCCAGCTCCCATACTAATGGTAGAGTCTGAATGGATTCCAGAAACTCACATTCCAGAAGATGGATCACTGTCAATCCATTTCCATTTCCTTTCCCATTTATCGTATGATAATCCAATCCAGTAATTATTTTTACAAGCCTGTTGTTTAAGGAAGACCTGTAAAGGAAATGAAATACATCATGTGACAAGATTCTCATCTATTAGATGAACCAAGAGAATGACAGGTCAAGAGTCTAGGCGTTCCTGTGGCCGGTACTCTGTTATTCTCTCAACCTCTCTTCAATCCTTGCATTTTCATTTTCCAAAGTAACTTTCCACTAGCAGATTATTTATTTTAAAAGTATATATAACTTTAAAATATAAAATCTAAGTATTTAGCAATAGGAGATTTGTTAAATCATTTCTGACACTTTATAAAACTATTCAAATTCCTACTCCAAAAGAATAATTTAGAATGTGGAAAAATGATCTCCACACGATCTTAAGTAAAAGGAATCTTCAAAACAAATTTGCTAAAATAAAAGATATATGTTAACCTGCACCAAATAGAAGACAAAGTAGGCCCAAATCTTCATCATGTTGGCTTAGGATCAGACTTCTTTAACAAGATTTCCAAAGCACAAGAAATCAAAACAAGAATCAATAAATGGGATCTACTCAAACTAAAAAGATTTTTCTCAGCAAAGGATATAATCAATAATGTGAAAAGAGAACCTAGAGAATGGGAAAAAATCTTTTCCACACACACTTCAGATAGAGCACTAATCTCCAAAATTTATAAAGAACTTACAAAACTTTACACCAAAAATACAAAGAACCCAATCAATAAATGGGCCAAGGATCTACTTTCTGAAGAGGATGTACAAGTGATCAATAAATATATGAAAAAGTATTCAACATCTCTAGCAATTAGAGAAATGCAAATTAAAACAATTCTAAGATTTCATCTTACTCCAATTAGAATGACTGTTATCAAGAACACAAATAATAATAAATGCTGGAGTGGCTGTGGGTAAAAAGGTACACTCATACATTGCTGGTGGGGTTGCAAATTGGTACAGCCACTCTGGAAAGCAGTGTGGAGATTCCTTAGAGAACTTGGAATGGAACCACCATTTGACCAGCTATCCCACTCCTTGGCCTATACCCAAAGGACTTAAAATCAGAATACTACAGTGATGCAGTCACATCAATGTTTATAGCAGCTCAATTCACAATGGCTAAACTGTGGAACCAACCTAGATGCCCTTCAACAGATGAATCAATAAAGAAGCTGTGGTATATATACACAGTGGAATATTATTCAGCCATAAAGAAGAATAAAATTATGGATGTTATTTGCAGATAAATGGATGGAATTGGAGATTATCGTGCTAAGTAAAATAAGCCAATCCCAAAAAAACAAAGGCTGGATGTTTTCCCTGATAAGTGGGTGATGATGTAGAATTGGGTTGGGGGGGTAAAAGAAGAATGGAGGAACTTCAGATTATGAAAAGGGAAATGAGGGAGGGGGTATGAAAAATGGTGGAATGAGACAGTCATCATTACCCTAAGTATATGTATGATTACATGAATGGTATGAATATACATCATGCACAACCATAGAAATGAAAATTTGTACCCCACTTGTGTACAATGAATCAAAATGAAGTCTGTAAAAATTTTAAAAATAAATTAGAAAAAATATTTAAAAACTAAAAAAAATTTAAAAAGATATATGTTAAAAGGGTGCACATGTAAGTGCCAGTCTCCTGAGAGAAAGCCTTTCTGTAGTTCAGTACATGTAAATAGTGCAAGGGGAAAATATTTGGAAGAATCTACTATCCAAAATGTAATATATCAGAGTGGCATAGCACTTAATGTCTGATTAAATGACTAAGTGGATTTTAAATTATAAGTTTAAATTTATATTTTACCATATCAAACGAAATTATTTCATGATATGAATTCTTTTTTGCTGAGATTTTAAAATGATATGCATCTTTATATATTGTTATATAGGAATATTAATCAAGCCAATAATTACCTACATGTGCAATGAAAATCATCATGAGACTAATTGGTAAAACTGTTATCACTTTTATGGTCCTCAAAATCATCACCATTTTGTAGGTAAGCCCAGAGAGGTTAAGTAATTTACCTCAGGTCACACAGCTAAGTAAGGGTAGAGATAAAATTTGATCCCAGGCACTCTGGCATCTGGGTTTCTAATAGTAACTCCCAGACTAGGCTGCCTTCTGGTTTGAAATTGCCATTTTATAGGGATAAATAACTGTTGGTTCAGGCTGCAATTTATCAAAGGGTTGAATGTTATTCAGTGAAGAGAATATTTTTCTGTGATTCCTACAGACTCCTTTGAAAGAGGAGTCATTTGAAAATGACTACAAGGAACCAAACTGCATCCTTAATAATAACAGTTATAATAGATTATACAGATAGAATACTTAGTAAGTAGCTACTTAGCAGGAAGGAATCTCCCAGGAGGCCCTCAATATACAATTTCTGCCCACATAACAGACACAACACAAAGAACAGGTGAAATTCCTCCTTCTGAACTCCTGCCTGTCCTCAGTATCTTAGGCCCAAGAGTGAGTGACAGAGTCCAAGAGAATGAATGTGGATATAAGTCCATAATACCTGTTCTTCTTCATCATTTATCTTCAAAAGGGATAATCCATTGTCTTGGCAAGTTTTCTTACATCCCTCCCAGTTTTTTTTGCTCTTGGTAAAATAATAACATTTTACTCCATAACAGGACCAATTGCCTTCACAGAGCATGCCTACAACATGTAAGATGAACCATTAAACTTATTATCTGGTAGTCTGTTAATTAGAGAAATACATTTATCAGCCCTCCACAACTAAATAAAATCTCATTGCTCTCAGTAATGACAATATGAGGATCATTAAAATTCTGGAATGTCAAGAGATATCCACTCTCACGTTCAATACCGAACTATTCACAATAGCCAAGATGAAAACAACATAAGAAAATGTGGTAATACATGAAGAGATATTGTTCAACCTCTAAAAAAGAAGTAAATTCTGCCTATGTGACAATGCAGTGATCCTTGAGGATGTTATGCTGAGTGAAATCAGCCAATTACAGAAGAAAAAAAATTCAAATATTTATGAGAAGATACCTCATAAATACTTATATGAGGTATCTAACAGATAAGAATGGTGGTTTCCTGGTGCTGGATTCTGGAATGACTTCTAAATATGAGAAACATTTTTTTGGAACTTTTTTTCTCTTATTTATGTCATAATGTACCAAGTTCGTAAATAGTTTTCATCCTTTAATAATGGAGACAGTAAATCTCACAATACCAAAGTGATAGTACACATGCAAAAGGTCTTTATAAACTCTAAATCCTAAATGAATATTTAGTATGTATTGATTAACCAAGCCAATTCAAGATAACCAGGTCATTATGCAAGGTAACAGTTTACTGCATGAAATTTAACATTTTTATCTCTTGGGTGTTTTGAGGATATTATCACAGAACTGCACGAACATCATCATATGAAAAATCTTGCAGATACACCGCAGGTAGTGCAGTATTTACACTGGGCACAAATAGACCAAATATCTGAAGCCACAGTAGAATGAAAACACACACATATACACAAATTAGTTTTATAATAGCATCCAAATAAAAGCTCTTGAGTCCATTTTTGCTAAATATATTTTTATTGACAGCCTCCATATCCAATGTTAGCAACAAAGTACAAGTCCAATTTTCCTGTAGGAAAAAAGTGATTTAAATTTACAGGGTAACTGATATACTTTCACCTTCTAGAAATAGTAAGAAGTAAGAACAGCAATTGAATTGGAGAACCTATATAGGATCCTACTAATTCAAAGATGGCTTCTGGAGTCCCAACCCTATACTTGAAATAAGCAAATCCAAATACCCACATCTTATCTAAGAGGTACAAATCAAAATTGTCCAGTAGATTCGGCGATCACTAGTATCATAAGCCTGTTTATTAGACTTCAAACCTTCTGAAGGAGAAGAAATAATGCAATCTAATAGTCAAGATTTCCTCCATACCTTTATTTTGCAATATTTGTGAAAAGATCATAATTTTCTTATAACATTTGTACTCATGACTTGATTCCAACTGAAGGATTTTATTTTTGAGACCGTCATTTTCTAAAGATTTATTTGTCAAAAGTTGCTCCTTTAAGTAGTTGTCCTTTTGCATAATTTCCTGCTGATGATGTTTTTCTTGAACATACTGAAAAACTAAACAGCATAGACATAATACAAAAAGTATTCATAATGAATAAATATTGAAATTTAAGCCAAAAGAAAAAGCTTCACTTTGCAATCAACTCATATTGGTAATTTGATATTTAGAAAGTAACACCTCAGTGAACTGATCATAGAAATGGAATCATCAAATTTCTCACTATTAGCAATGTAAGTGTAAAATAAAAAATAAGCTATCTGAATAAAATTTTGATGGTAACACCTTACCTTTCAATTTAGTTCATTTTTAACAAATAAATACCAAAGTAAAAATCAATCAGTCAACATTTAATACATCTTCTGAATATAAAAATCTGAATTAAGAAACATGAGGAGATGGTATAACTATTACTGTAGCAGATGGAATGTCCACAGGAGAAAAGAAAATAATGTTGGGATATGTCATTTTATCTAAGCATAGCATATCAATGATTTTCTCTAAAGATAAAAAAAATTTCAAAAAAGATAAAGCTTAAATTCAAGATCATTTAATATCTACACACAGATTTGTTTTTTTCACTGTCATTTCCTAATTATATTATTAGAAACAAATCAAGAAAAAGCTATAATTTCTTTTGAACAATTACTTCTCAAAAATATTTATCTCAGATTCACAATAACCTGAACACAGATGGCAAAATATCACCAAATCCCCTACCAGAAGTAATCTGACCATGTATCAGACTAAGTGATATAGCTCACCACAGACTCAGAGTCCATGGAATAGGTAAGTAAAATGAAAATGGCATTGAAATATGTCTAGGAAAAAAGCCTCACTCAAAGACCAGAGCCATCTAGGTCTTTCCCTGACTATGGACAGGAACTAACGGATGAAGCATGTCCGTGTCTGCACAGTTAGTGTCTAAAGCCCAGTACTCAGACAAGAAAGATGTATTTCAGTTACTCACTCTTGATCACCAACACTATGACTGTTGTTAACAGAAGTAAACAGAAGATTCCAAAAGTCACTGCAATGAATTTCCAGGGCACTGAAAACTCTTTAAATAAAAAAAAAAAAGAAAAAAAAAAGAAAAAGAAAAAGAAAATAAGCATCATGGAAAGAGCCCTGGCCTGCTCCTAACCTTAACCTGGGACACCATATGAAAAAAAGAATTAAAAATTTTTCAGAAATATATTATACAAGTTGATTTAAATTCATAATCTAGGAATCACAAGTTTAAAATTTTAGGTTTCTAGTTGACATATGCCAATCGTAGAAATCCTACATACAGGAACAGTTCTATAGGATTTCAAAAGCACAACCCTTACAAAAACACTAAAGGCAATAGACACAATTCATACAGGACAACCCAAATTGATGTGTACTCCTGGCCCGTGTGATCGTAAACAAGTCATGGAGAAGAGAGAAAGATCAGTCAGTAGTTTTGATAAATTAGTAGCCCGTAGTGAATACTCTTAAGCTCAACTGTGGTAGAGGACCATACTTAAAAAGAGTTTCTAGAAATAAACTTTTTTCTTTCATTAATTCTATTTTTTTTAGACACTACTGTATTTATTCTTGTGCTTTTGAAGTCCTTTGTATCTGAAGGCTGACTCTCTGATGATCACTAAACCAAGTAAGTTTTCAATTTAGAGTTTAATTTTTTTAAACATACAAATGATTTTATTTTTAGTTGTACAAGAACACAATATCTTTATTTGATTTTATGTGGGGCTGAGGATCGAACCCAGTGCCTCAGACATGCAAGGCAAGTGCTCTACCACTGAACCACAACCCCAGCCCTAGAGTTTAATTTTGATAGCATTTGAAGGGAGAATAGAAATAGAGAATAGAAAAATTAGAACTCTCCCCTGGATTTGAACATTTTTTGCTGTTTCATTACTTTTAAAGTAAGTATTTAAGATACCTAAAACATCTTCTGTCTGAACAAAACACTTATTTTTAACATATGCTTTTCATTTTTCTTTTTCTTTTTCTTTATATATATATATAAAGAATATATATATATTTATATATATAATTTATATATATAATTTATATATATAAAGAAATGTATACATTTGGAAATGTATACATATATATAATATATATATATATATTTTGAAATATATATGTTTGGTTCCAAATATATATATTTGGAACCAGGGATTGAACTCAGGAGCACTCAGCCACTGAGTCACATCCCCAAACTTGTTTTGTATTTTACTTAGAGACAGGGTCACATTCCCAGCCCTATTTTGTATTTTATTTAGAGACAGGGTCTCACTGAGTTGCTTAGGGCCTGCTAAATTGCTGAGGCTGGCTTTGAACTCTCGATCCCCCTGCTTCAGCCTCCAGAGCCGCTGGGATTACAGGCGTGCACCACCACACCTGGCTTGCTTTTCATTTTTCTAAGACTTTTATCTCTCTAGCAAATTCAGTGTTTCTTCACACTTCAGTTTGTCCTTTACTTTTAAAGGCCTCACAAATTCTTTTTGGTCAGATTTGAATGAAAACATCCTATTAGTTTATCAAATTCAAAAATATTTACTCATTTCTCCATTGTCACAGATTTTTTTTTAAAACTTCCATTCTACAATTCTACTCTATTTATGGTTCATATTACCAGCTACTGACTAGAAGTGCAAATGAGATCTTTATTCAAATTTCAAAATTTTGGCAATTAATAAGAAACAGGTTAATTTAGATGCTTAAAATATATACCTTTATTGACAGCTTTTCTAGGACTCTGAGTAGAATCACACCTTAATCTACTCTGTGACTCTGAAGGCGACTGAAGAAATCTCAGGGTTGAATAAGTCACCTCCTGATCGCTCATCTTTGGAATAAGAAGAGAAGTATGCTTTACATTAAAACCTTACCATGTGATGACTTCTTTGTAAAGAAAAATGAAAATGTCAGCCTATATATACGTACCAGGATTTGATGCTGAAAGGTATGCGTACGTGTATCTGTGGGTGGGTGTTTATTAACTCCTTTAAATACATAAAGCTTGTAGACTGAGACTGATTTATGAAAGAAATGAAAAAACCTTTCAACATTTCTGTTTAAGTCATCTATACTCCTATGAATCACTGTCATGATTACTAGAAAATATGGAGAGAAAAATCCACCACTAGATTATGGTGTTATTGGTGCAATTTTGCTTAAAATGTTCAACATACATATACAAGTGTTAGGCCAAATTGTTTCCAATTCAAACCACTAGAACACTTTTAAACTGTCAATTCGAATAAAAAATTCAAAGTATTCTGAAAAAATATCTTTACTTTTTAAAAATGTATACATGTTCTGGCATACATATAAATATATAAAAAAAATCCTTGCATTCTTTGTAATTACACATAACTATACCAGCGTTTCCCCAAGTATATCACAGACATCATCTGCAAAAGAATTGAGGGTTAATATTGCAAATCACTTAACAGCTTCAGACTCCAGTGCCCTGTACAAAATGTGATAATAAAAATCTCTTCAGGCCAGGCATGGTGGCGTACACCTGTAATCCCAGCAGCTCGGGAGGTTGAGGTAGGAGGATCAAGAATCCAAAGTCAGCCTCAGCAAAAGCGAGGTGCTAAGCAACTCAGTGAGACCCTGTCCCTAAATAAAATAAAAAAAAAAAAAGGGGATGTGACTCAGTGTTCGAGTGCCACTAAGTTCAATTCCTGTACCCTCCCCCTGCCAAAAATACCCCAAAAAACCTATTCAATTGGAGCCCGAACACATGCATTTTCAATTCCAAATGATTTAATGTACATGAAGATTTCATAGATAATTTTCTAGTGCATGATGTTGACAGAAAAGCCTACATGAAAATAAAATTTGTCAATAGGCATTCATTAGTTAACATAAATAAAAGATTCAATCTAGCAATGGGTATCAATACAGAAAGAAATTATTAAGTAGTAAATATTTAAAATTTACCTTTCTTCTTAATCAGTTTGATGAGATCATATCCAAGAAATAGGAAATACAGAAAAAATTACACATGTGCCTGTATTCTTTTCTGTTTTTTTAATATACAAAATTTTCTAAACTGAATTATTCATGTTTCCTCTAGTTTCCTAAGGAAAAGATTTTTTTCTGTTTTAAATTCATCAAGATGAATAATATGTAAATCATTAGACCCATGTAAAAAATAATTAACTTCCCAAATTCCTCTTCCTTTATTTTGATAGCAGAATGCAAAAATCATAGCATATTGAGAAAGAGAAAATGGTGAATGACAATTTTCACATTTTTCAGAGTTAATGCAATTCTAATGCAATCAATAAAAAATGCTTTCCTACCAATCTCAATCTCATGTCCAGACATTTGTAATAAATATAATATCTCCAGAATAAGTGTGATAAAGTTGTACAAAGTTCTGAGGATATAAAGCAGATGTTACCTGTATCTGTGCCATGTAGTGATGCAGATGGAGGAAAAACCAAAAATGAATTGGCTTTTCCTGTCCTGGATCCCTTAGAAACTGTAAGATGAAAGGCAGAAATAAATTACCTCTGAAAACTCAAAACTCAACAACTCAAAAATTTCTACCCCTCCTCTTGACCAAGGTGATAAGAGGAAATCATATGATGAAAGCTGATGTTAACGGAAAAGAAAGATGGTCATGAATTATATATTCCTCCACTTGAGCTAACCAACCACTTGGTACTCTGCAAAATATTCAAAACATTAAAAATCAATATTTGGGGACTGAAAAGACAAAGGAACACATCTTCGGAGAAAACAAAATATCTTTTAAAAAAACCTAATACACTTAAACTACTAGTAAAAAGAGATGACTAAAAGATCTATGTATGAACATACACGTAAATGTGAGAAATATTATGTCTAAATTCTCTAACTCTTGATTTTAACAATAGTCTTTCTGTTAAAAACTTTTATTATTATTTCTCTTACTAGTAGGGAAAAATGATTTATTTATTTATTGCAGATAAACATATTTTAGAAATTACTTCAAAACATCCACATTCCCATCATAAAAATTTTGGTTTTCTTGTAACTTTTATCCATGTTATATTCACGATCAAATTTGATATCTTTCCATATACCGCATTTTTAAATTATTTTCTAATAAACAATAAGCCTTTCTTCATTTAAAAATATCTAAAATGTGATTTTTAAAACCATATATAATTATTATCCACATGGATATAAAAAATTATTTCAGTAATACATTACTATGGGACATTTAGGTTATCTCCAGTTTTGTTTGTTTTTTTGTTTTCTTTTTTTCTTTTTTAAAAATTTTTGCTGATATTAAAAAAAATATTTAGCTAGTGCTTTTGAGGTCAAAGGGTACATACATTTAAAGAACTCTGACTGTATATATGTATTACCAAAAGCCGTCTATCCCATTTATACTCAACCAATTGTGTGTGAATGTACACATATTTGATTTGATAAAGAGAATTATTTCCCTACTTGAGTTTTGCCCATGAATCTTACTTGACAAAATTTACCTCTACAAAATTTCAGCAAGGTCTCCCATTCTCACATATGCAGAAGACTTAAAAACAATTCATTAAGGCTGGCAATGTAGCTGTCATAGAGCACTTGCCTAACAACTATAGAGCCCTGGGTTCAATCCCCAGTGCCTTGAGAACCAAAAAGGAGAGAGGAAAGAAATTAATTTCTATAACTGTTATTATGAGCCAGATTTCTCACTGAAGTTCACTTTCATTTGATTCGGACTTTTAAAATCTTCTGGCTTCAGTTGTATGAAACCAATTTAAATTGTTTTTCAAATCAAATGATCATTGCTAATGGAGTGTGAGGATGGGGAGTGAGGGGGAGAATGGAAGGCAAAATGGATTATGCAGAGACAAACCCCATTCATATTTTGTCCAATTCTAACCAAATCCTTGGCTTATTCTTTTCTTCCTTCACCAACCTCTAGCCTGCACAGAACCACTGTTCCTCAGAGTCTCCATATTCTTCACTTCGGTCATGCCTTCCACCTTTCCTCCAAACTACTTCACAGACAGTCTACTACATGTTCTAACCCCTTGGACCTTCTCTAGGTTGTGCTCCCTGTCTTTTGTTTGCTTCCACCTGCCCTACTTGTGTCCTGAGACAATCCTTGGTCTCTGCATCACCACTGAAGTCTGCCACTTGTCATCATGCCCCAGAAGTCTGACAAAATACCTGCCAGACACTTGTTTAACTCAATAATGTAAGCAAAGTTTCAAGGGTAAAGAATAAATGTCACCAGAATTTTGCTGCTTGGCATTTTCTTCTCCCCAACTAATCCTGGACCTGTTTTTTTCAACCAGAGAAAGAAGGTCCCTAGCCTTCTATCTCAAAGTCAAAAAAGAAAGAAAACTCCTGAGAGAAGATAGGGAGTGAGGGTGGAGGAAGTTATAGTGATAACTGAGACAGTGGCAGAGACACTACACTGTACATAGCCATATTGAAACCTCCCAACACTGGTATTACATATTATCACCATTTTACAAATGAAGAAACTGTTATTAAAAGGTTACTTGACTTGCCTAAGAACACCTTATTTCTAATTCTTGACCTATGTTTAAAATAAGTCTTGACAATATAGAGCATGGACTTCTCACAAAGCATGAATTCAGGAACCTGAAAAATGTGGTTTGAAAACCAGTTCTAGCTCTCGTGTGACTTCATTCAAGGCTCTTAGTTCTCCAAGCCTCAGATTGGACACAGTAAAATGGTAGCAATATTTGCCTTCCATGGTTGCTGTCAGAATTAAGTAAGGCATATAAGTAAAGTGCTTCACCATAACCTAATATATATATGAGGCTCTCATTGAATGTTAAAAATGTTATTATTTGGATTCCAAGATGTAAATTCTTCCTAGTCTTAAAATTTGAAGAAATCACTGAATCTGCAAAACTCAGTTTCTTCACGTTTCATATGAGTATTGCCATGTCATGGGCATGGAAGAATAAAATGAAATTAGTACTGCAGATAGGATTTCTTGGACTTCAAAAAAAGTTGGGGGTTTTGTTTGTTTATTTTTTCCTCTAATTTCTATAAAATGGAAGTACCAGAACTGCAACCCAGAAATGCTAACATACCACTATGGCTTGAATATTGTTTGTCACCATGAAAACTCGAGTTGAAACTTGCACCCCAACATCCTAGTGTTGGGATGTGGGAACCAGTGGGAGGTGTTTGGGTTATGGGGTGGAGCCCTCATGAATGACTCAGGCCTCTCTCATAAGCACGGTGCTGCTCTCACAAGATTATTGTCATAGCAGGTTGTTTTAAAGTAAGTTCACTCCTTGTGTTCAGTCTTCTGTGCACTCCAATTGCCCTTCCACTTTCTGCCATGAGTTGAAACCTCATGAGGCCTTTACGAGATGGGACCATCTGATCATAAATTTCCCAGCCTCCAGAATTGTGAGCCAAAATAAAATTCTTTTCTTCATGAGTTACCCACTCCCAGGTGTTCTGCTATAGCAACAGAAAATGAACTAAGACACACTGAACTAAACTCCTTATCCCATTGTAACAGACTTGGAAGGCAGGTATTTGGAAGAAAAAGGTAAGGATGGCAGATTAACATAATTTAGGAGCTATAAAACATAGGGCAGCTTATCACTACTACTTTAGAAAAATCATTCTGTGGCCTCAGTTCAGGGCATTTATATTATATTGACCCATAATGATATTGGTGACCTTGAGGGGTGTTTTCTGTTTTAATTTACATCCACATAGCCAGTGAGGGAGTGGATAGTCCTCAGAATGGAGGCTAAAGCAGTCAAAGCACTTTTTCTTATACTTTTTACATATTGCCTCTTCTAACATAATGTAAAGTCCATAAAGGTGAGTACCACATCTGCCTTATTCACTATTGTAACAACACAGATAAGAGGCATGATGCTTACCAGTGTGCTTGATGAGCAAAAAGATGTTGAGCAAATGACCATAAAAATCTACATTTTTTCAGTTTTGGAACAGAATGATACAAATGATTGGAAAACTACCTTGTGTAATAGATTCTCTAAAATCTTTCTTTTTCTTACTAAGCTCTGAAGTTCTGAAAAAGGCAAACTTATTTAAATGAGAAGACAATTACTTTAGAAGTAACTTCAGATAGAACTATTGAAAACTCCTAATGTGGCTCTTTGATCAAAGCAGCACAAAACTGGAAGTACTAAATTTTATTATAACAAAATTAACAAAACAGAAAAATGAGAAATTGGAAGAATATTCCGAATGCTGTAGAACTTTCAAATTCACTTTTGTCTTTGTCACTTTTGTCAAATTTGTCTTTCAAATTCACTTTTGTACAAAACACACATACATATAAACATGAATACATAAAGTATTCCTTTGTTTTCTGGCCACTTTAATGCAAAAGCTTTTTTTTTTTTTTTTTTTTTTAATTTGGGAAACCACATATTTTACCCATTCCTTTCTGGTAATACAGTTAGCTAGAAGCTCTGCACACAGCTCCTAATCACATCTTCAGACCTTCCGGTCACACCCTCAAACCTCAAAGATTTCATCATTTCACAGCTCTGCGCTGTTCTTCCTTTCCCAAGCTAACATGACGGAGGTCTGGAATAACCACCAGCTCACAGGGAATGATGGTCTGAGTCACCTCATTGAGAGTAACCACTCCTGATCAAGGTTCTCATTTTGTGTACTTATCCTCATGACTTAACCTTCATACCACCCAAAAATACTAAGTTCCTGAGCTCAGAGTAAAAAACAAAGACCTCTATTTTGAGATTTCCTGTTCCTCTAACCACTTATTTGTCCTTTTTATAAAAAAAGATATCTCAATGCTGTAGATTTAAAATACTCTATATTATCCTAATGGGGCCTCAAGCAATAAAAGTAACCAACTAAGGACACCTCAGGAACTAAGGAATAATAATAAAAGAATGGCAAATAAGGATTTTAGATGGCTACTTGGGCTCTGTGCGACTAACAAATAAAGTTGATGCACAGGTTGACAGAGAAAATAGTTAAGTACTGATCCATAATTAAGATTTTGAATCCTTAAATCAGTGTTCAGTACACGCTATATCACACAGTTCAGAGAAATGGGACAAGGCAGATAGTAGAGACACGGAGCAGTTCTCCAACTTTACTGTTCATCACTTGAGGAATTTTCCAAGGTAAACTCCGAGCTCACTTCAAATCCCTTTACTTGTGGCATTTTACTATTTGGGGAGATTCACTATACATTCACTATACATTATTCACTGTACATTAAAACTAGGAATCCAATAATTAAAATAATCATTGGACATCAGTGGTTGAATTTACAACTCATAAGTCATGTTCACAAGTCTCACCCATTTTAAACCAAGATAAAGTAATCTAATAATAGGATATCTAAATGATCGCAGTCAACATTTATATTCATATTAAAAATGTCCACCTCAGCTTGATCTGTTAGCCAGTTTTGCATAAAAGTGACCAAAATACCTGACACAAACAACGTAAGAGGACTTAAGATAATTTTGGCTCACCCCTTCAGAGGTCTCAGTCCATAGTCAGTCAACTCCATTGCTCTGGGCCCTAGGTGAGGCAGATCATGGTGGAAGGGTGTGATAAAGAAAAGTTGCTCAGCTGTGACAGCCAGGAAGCAGAGAAATCAAGAGGAAGAGCCCAGCTAGAGAGAACATAAACCCTTCCAGTGACCAACTTCCTCCAAATAGGTTTTACCACCCAGCAGTTCATGGATTAATTCACTGGGGAGGTCACAGCCCTCATGACCAAATCACTGTCCTAAAACCACACCTCTGAACTTTGCTGCATTGGGGACTGTGCAGATTGTGACATGAAACTTTGGGGGGCATTCCAAACCCTAACATTGTTCATAAAATGCCTGCCTTGTACTCTTACTGTTGGAAGCAGAGGCATAGAACATGGAAAGGCAAAATAAAAATAAATATAAATCAGAGTATAATAAAACCTGGCAGATCATAAATATTCTCATATCCTCCTTGTGCTGTATATGCTGCTTTGGTTGAGCAAAGTAAAAGAGCTCTATTCAAGACCATGAGAAATTAGAATCACAGTTACACCACATCCAAAAAAACACATCCTTATCTGTGTGTTCAAATTTGTAACTCTGTGGTGTTGAGTATGTACATGCGCAAAGATTTGTGGTAATGAAAAGGTTTCCACAGCAACAAAAATGAACATCATCTGCCTCCGAGTAAATTACAAAGGCAAATAATCGAAAGGCAGTAAGACTACCAGGTGCTGGATACACTAAGGTCTTGGATGCAAAACAAGCAATTGAAAATTTGATTATTATGAGAAGAATCTTTATTAATGGAGGAGGTAAGGGGAAATATGTGTTGGCTGACCTAAATACAGAATGTAAATCTAATTTCAAATAAAACTAGAGATATATAAAACTTTTTTTAAAATTATTTTTAGTTTTGATGGACATTTTATTTATTTATTTATTTATTTATTTATTTATTTATTTGGAACCGGGGATTGAACTCAGGCACACTCAGCCACTGAGCCACATCCCCAGCCCTATTCTGTATTTTATTTAGAGACAGGGTCTCACTGAGTTGCTTAGGGCCTCGCTAAGTTGCTGAGGCTGGCTTTGAACTCGCAATCCTCCTGCCTCAGCCTCCCAAGTGCTGGGATTACAGGCGTGCGCCACCACACCCGGCTGGACATTTTATTTATATGTGGTTCTGAGAATTGAACCCAGTGCCTCACACATGGTAGGCAAGCACCCTACTACTTAGATAGATACAAGTCCAGCCCCAAAACTTAACTTTCAAATGAGCATTGTCTATTAGCAGTTTACAATCAAGTAAAAGCTAGTTTGACCACATAAGGTATAAAAAAATCAGATAAAAATACAAAATACTAATCCTAGCAACCTATTCTCTGATCTTGATCTGAGTGTGAGAAATCTTTATAGATAGTGGGGATAGAGCAAAATAAGTATATAAATACTAGAGAAAAGTTAGAGAATGGTTCAGAGTTCATTTGTTAAAGACTTTTTAATCTAAGGAATATTTCTCCTTAACCATGCTCAATCTTGAGTAGATCAATTTATTCAACAAGAGCCTCAGGCTGCTATTTTGAGAAATAACCAATAACTGTGGATACACTAGAAGTTCAGAGCATTTGTTCCTCTTTCTCCTTGGATTATTGACATGTAAGTGAAAGAGAATTATGACATGTTTTACGCTGTACATTCATCAAGGTCAATTTGAACAGGAACATTTATGTTCATACAGGAAAACTGAAGATGATGAATCTTATCTAGCACAAATGGTTAAAAACTGACTTTCCCTAACAAATCTGAAAAGAAGAGCCATGCATTTTTAAAACTTTAATGGTTCTTTTCAGTTATAGATGACAGTAGAATGTATTTTCACATATTATGCATACCTGGAGTATAACTTCCCATTTTTGTGGTTGTATGTGATGTGAAATTATTCTGGTTGTATGTTCATATATGAACATGGGAAAGTTATGTCCAATTCATTCAAGTCCTGCGTTTTTGATCAGTGAAACCAGCTGGTGTTCCACTGCCAAAACTGTAGCCACTAAACATATGTCTATTTACCATTTCACCAAAATTAAATAGCATACACATATACACAGCACACACACACACACACACACACACACACACACACAAAAACCCAGTCTTTTGGCACCAATTAAGTGAAAAAAAAAATCAGGATTGTTAAGATTTACTGCAATCTACAATGGCATGGCAGTATTCAATTTAAAATAAGTATTGTATGTTTGAAATTTATCATAATAAAATGTAGAAACAAATTAATTACACTACAAATTTAGTTACACTAGATATATCTCAAGTAATCAGTAACTACACATGGACAGAGGCTACCCTATTGGACTGCACAGATATAGAAAATTCCCATTACTGCAAAGGTTCTTAGAATTGCTCTGTTCCTAGCAGGTTAGGAACCCTGGAAAGCTTTCAGAAGCTCTGCCACCATAAAGTCCCTAGTACTGGTTCCTGGAGCAAGTGAATAAAAACTACCCTGATAGAACAAATTTTAGTTTGTGGTTCAGAGGGAGGAGGGACAGAACACCAGCAACCTGGTTACTAACCAAATAATGAAAGATGAAGTCTAATAGAAAGAGGTTGAAGGGAACTGGGAAACATGACCAGAATTTGTGTTCATTAGGAGTTAAAAGATATATATGAATACACAGATTAAATTTTACACAATTTGTAAAGCTAAAAACTCACTGAGTTCTTACATACGTATGAATAAGAAAAAAGGATGGGCTGGAGATATAGGTCAGTTGGTAGAGTGCTTGTCTTGCAGGCACAAGGCCCTGGGTTCTAATCCCAGCACTACAAAAAATAAAATAAATAATAAAGAAAAAAGGGCAAAATCATACGCAAATGCTAGCACACAGTAAGGGGGAGAGGGGAGAATAGTTCACTGGATTAGACAAAAGGGAATAAAGTGAAGGGAGGGTGATGGGAATAGAAAAGACAGTAGAATGAATTGGACATAACTTTCGTATGTTTCGTATATGAATATCTGAACAATGTAATGCCACATGATGTTCAACCATCAGAATGGGATCCTAATTAGAGTAAGCTATACTCCATGTATGTATATGTCAAAATACATTCTACTGTAATACATATCTAAAAAGAACAAATTTAAAAAATGAGAAAAAAATAAGGGCATAATCAAAGATGTGCCTGGTTACACTTTTTTTGACACTGTAGAAAATCATTGCTTATACCAAAAAGGTTTAAATGTGAATTATCTTGAGGGGTTTGTGATGGATGTAATAAATCTAAAACTTTTTGTAAAAAGTTCTATAAGCACCAAAAAATTAAATCCCATCAGGTATGGAAGAGATAAGAGAAGATCTGTAATTGCCTTTGGTGGATGAAAATTTAGCTACATATTTCTACCCCTAAGAATTTCTGCTGTAAGATATACCAACTAGAACAATTTCTTATTATCTTTAAAGTGAATCAGAGATATAGACTCCTAAAAATAGAAACCAAAACAAACAAAAATAAAACCACTAACCAGGCTTTGATGTTTTATTAGAACAAAATTTCAACAAAAAGTGGATTTTACTTACAGAATTTAATGTCTGTGGGGACTTCTAACCCAATGGGTCCAAAGTGAGAAAAACCATTAAGCCTATTTATTTATTTTCAATATTCAGTTTATGTACAAAAAAAAAAAGAAAAAAGAAAAACACTTTTTGTTTCACATTCATAAAAATCCCAATATTGGAAATGGCAAATAAACCCTCCCTTACCTACCCCTTAATTAAATATACAAACGTTTTCAAAAACACAATTTAAATTGGCTTAATCTTGAAGTGTAATCCAATGAGACTGAAAACTAAACATTTCAAGTCCTGTACCAAATAGTAAAATACTCGAAGGCCTTCAGGATCCCTAAAATATAAAAAGGTAAAAGTTACTTTTAGTCCTAATGAAACGTAATTTTATAAATTCCTTAAGCAAAATAAAAATCTGTAACAATTCGGTTAATGGAATGGAGAAAGGAAGAATCCTGCTGACAACTAAAACAACAAACTGAATGACAACTAAAAGGAACAAACACATCTATCTTTTCTGTAAGAAAAAAATATAAAGCTTTTTCATTAGTATAATTTTCACATTTGAAGTATTTATTTCCTTATGGAAAGTAATAGCTATGCATCACAATAACATGTAAAGCAGAAAAAATAATACTTATAATGCTATAATGCTACTACCTTCATGCAATAATGATAAATATTTTGTTGTTTCTATGTATTTTTTTCCATAACTAAAATTACTCTCTGTGCCCTCTTTTGCATTGTTTCCACAGCATTAAAAAGATATACAGGGCTGGGGATATGGCTCAGTTGATAAGAGTGCTTGCCATGAAGGCCCTGGGTTCAAGTCCCAGCATGGCAAAAAAAAAGATATACCTTTAATTTAACCATTCTCTAAATAATTTAACCATTCTCCAAATAAACATTTGGATTATTTACAATTTTAAACAATGTTTCAATGAGTATCTTCATATGTAATAAAGCTTTTCCAATATTTGAGAATACTTCCCAAAATAGATACTCAGAAATGAAATTACTAGAGCAAAGATGAATGAAAAATATTAAGAGTTTCTGAGGCATATTACCAAAATGCCAACGCCATATCCTCACCAACTGTAGGAAAATATATTTCAAAAAAACCTGGCTGTTTTTTGGGAGCGCAGCCTTTTGTGTCCAATGGTTATTATGCATTCATTCCTTTTTCCTTTCCTCAAATAAATTTTTATATAAAGCACATATTATGTGTCAGGCACTATAATAACTGAAGATACAAGGATCTCTAGGAGCTTATACTCAAATCAGTAAAGCAAACAAGTTATTAGGGTAACAGGAAAAAAGTAAAAGCACTTTGAGGACATTTTGAGGGAAATAGGCAAGAAGAAATGGCTTGGATCAGCCAAAACCCGATGCTACACAAGTCCACAGGAGACACGGAACTTAATACGTCGCTAAAAGCATTTTTAAGCTATACTGGAAAATATATTTTCAAGTATTAAATCCATGAAACACAATAATAGTATATGGGCTAATGATGCTGATATAATGCAATAAAGGATTTTCTTTTAAATTTTGTGACATTATATGCAGATTTTTATATAAATAGCAGATAAAATCCGGACTTTACTATATAATGTTAGATTAAGATAATATTTTAACAGTGAAATACCCTAATTTCTTTGACAAACAAGATAACAAGTCTTCAATGACATAAAAATCAGAATTACATCTGCATAATAAACTGATAGGATATGACTAAAATAATCTTGGCTCACAAACTGACTATAGTTGTAAAATGAGCCTCTAATAATTTATTAGATAAATCTAATAATTTGTTAATTCAGTCAGAATGCTTTATCATACTCACTTTGACTGATTTACATCAATAAGAGAACCTATTTTTGATGTGGTAAAAGAAATGTGTTCATCTCCAATTACAATTTCAAGCTCCTGGAAAAAAAAAAACAGCAGAGAACTATAGTTAATATAAAAATCTATCCCAGAGATATCTGAATTCTTGCTACAAAGAGATCCCATTTTAAGCTGCAAGTTTTCTACCAATCAACAGAAGAGCGGGGAAAAAAGGAAAATGTTAGGCATTATCACTATGTCCTTAGAAATAAAAGCCTCACTGATAAGTCACACACTAACTACTCACAAGCACTATCTCTAATTTCAGAACCAAGAATTGCTTATAGAAGATACTATAAAATGAATTGACACAGAAATGTTTATTATGCCAATAAATCTAGAGATATAATTGAGCACATTGAATAAAAATAATTATATAGTCAAAAATCCATTTTTATATTTCTCACCTATTTTTTCTCATTTTTTTCATTAGTGTATTATAGAACGGTGGGATCTGCTGTTACATATTCATAGGTGCACACAACAAACAATATAATTTTGACCAACTGTCATTCCCCAGGATGATCCTTTCCCTTCCTTCTTTGGTCCCCCTGGTTCTTTTCTTCTACTGGTCTCCCTTCTATTTTCAGAAGATACCCCCAACCCCAGCCACAAACACACCTTTCTTTTCTTTATCCCTCTTTAGTTTCCACCAATGAGAGAGAATATGCAAACTGTGACCTACTGAGTTTGTCTTATTTTGCTTAACGTAATGGTCTCAAGTCCTATCCATTTTCCTGCAAATAACATATTTTCATTTTTCTTTAACACTGAATAAAACTTCATTATGTATACATACCACATTTTCTTTATCCATTCATCTGATGGACACCTAGGCTGGTTCCATAGTTTGGCTATTGTGGATTATGCTGCTATAAACAAGCATGCATGTATCCCTGTAGTGTGATGACTAATTCTTTAGGAAACTGAGGAGTGATATAGTTGGGTCACATGGTGATTTCATTCCTAGTCTTTTGAGGAACCTCCATACTGATTTCCATAGCAATTGTACCATATTAGAGTCCCACCAACAGGGTAAAAGAGTTCCTTTTTGTCTACATCCTCTCTAGCATTTATTATTGCATAAACCTATTTTTAACATAATAAATACAATTGTATTTTCCCTTTCTACAAGGTTCTACAAATAAAATGCATGACATTAATAATAGCTACCATTTTAGCACCTATTATGTTCCAAGCCTTGCTGCTTTGACTTTACATTTTCTGTAATCCCTAAGCGGGTTTTATAAGATTTATTTTACAAATATGTGATTCAAAATTCATAAAACATAGGAAAGATTTACAACCACTTATAAGTGATACTACTGACTATACCCTCTGGAATGTATCAATTAAAGTTAAGAACTTGTAAAGCAACTACAATATAATATAGCTGTTTCCAGTAGCCATATAGTATATAAATTTTTCTCTAGATTGTTTATCAGCAAATCTAAAACTCAAAATTAAGGGGCTTTTCTGTAATTAGGTTTTTAAAAATATTTTGTTAAACTAATTAATAGTTTTTATTTAATATTTTAATATTTAATATTTTAATATTATTTAATATTTCTTTTTAATATTTTGTTTTAGTTGTAGGTGGACTCAATACATTTTATTTTTATGTGGTGCCGAGGATTGAACTCAGGGCCTCACGTGTGCTAGGCAAGCACTCTACCACTGAGTCACACCCCCAGCCGTGTAATTAGTTTTTAAGTTAAATTAACGAACAGATGCCACTAAGTATATTCTAGTTATATATGTAATCAGAAAACCTAATTATGCAGAATTTATGGCACATACCAAATGGAAAATTAAGAATCACAAAATTTTTGACCTAACGATCCAACAGGTAATTTCTGGAGCACACCTGCTCCTCCCAACTAACCAAAAAGACATGAACACATGTTCAAGTGGGTAGATGAAACCCTAGGCTATCTCCCTGAATTTAAAAGATAAAAAAAGTTGCTGCTGTTGCTGTTTTGTAGTACACATGTATAAATGCATAAAATAAATTGAAGTCTAAATTTACTTTTTAAAAGTGATAAAATGGATAAAATAAACTGTTGACTATTATCTTTGCTTTCCTAAACATTTCTTTAAATAAAAGAGTTAAGTTACAATTACTGAGTGTCATCATGTTAGACTTCTCCACATTGCTCCTCTAGTGAAAGATGATGATATAAAATACAATCTTTAGGAATACACAAAAGTGAAACAGAATGTTTCTCTTCCTTTCAGGAGTAGTATCTGATTTCTCCAAAAGTTGAAAAGATTCAAATCAGAAACCAAACTGTCCCTTTACAGAGTGAAAATAGCTCTTCAAGAGTTCTTCAGACAAGAAACATCTATTATTCTTAAGGGAATATGAGAGGCAAATACAATGATCCGTTTGAACAAAGAAACCAAATCTTTTTCTGGAGCATAAAGGCGCAAATAAGAATTCTTAAAGTTATAAATCTGAAGAAATTGAATTTTATATAGTCATGAGAACTCTAAGTCTCAACTTTCACAAATAACACTTGTACTTACTCCTAATAAGTAACATATAATAGAAATCATCATAACAGTATGAAAGCATCATAACTGTGATTTCAGTGGCTATGGAAAATACTATTCAGAAAGATATCTAAATTTAGAGTTATGTGCTGACTCCTTTACCACTAGGAGATAACAAGAGAAAATGAAGCTAAGTGAAATCAAAGTAGAATATTTACCAGATGTCTACTTAAGTAGAAAACCAAATAATCAACCAATCAATCAACCAAAGAATCAACAAGTAACTATTCTAAGTAAGTAAGAAACAATCATTAACAAAATTTAATATTTATGTATGTGAAGAATCACTAAATACAAACCTGTCGCCCAACCCTGTCAGGGGGAGGCCACAGGGCATCATCTTCTTTTGTAATTTCACTGTCATCAATAATTCTCTTCAGTTCTTCCATTACACTCTTATGTACATATGCCTGAAAATAAATTATAATAAAATGTCATAATGTCCAACTATATCCTTTCACAACTCAGCAGGAAAAGAAAAAAGTTACAAATTCTGAATATTCAAATGGAACACCAGAGTAGAATTCAATTGTGATTCCAAAAGAAAATGATGACCATCATCCACTCTTCTCAAGAATATCATGTTTCTTTACTCTCTTGTTTTTTCCTTTAATGTTTATTTTTTCCTTCTTCCTATTATAAGCACCTTTAAAATCCTATATTCTTCCTTTGTAACATGAGGACTCAAGTATCTCTGAGTGGTTAATGGTGAGGTAAAGACACAAATCCAATTACACTGTTAGTACTCTGAACTCTTTTTTATCCTAATTTTTGAGACTTTCATTTAAAAATTTATTTATTAGTTTTAAATAGTGAACAGAGTAAAAAGACAAAGTTAACTATAAAATGAATTAAATGATAAATTCAAATCTCTCATTATTCAGATTACTTTTTGTTATTGATGTTACAATCATATCTAATTGAAATGGAAACTTTTCAAAATATAAATTGGCTTCTTCTTTAAAACATAGCCTTAGATGACTTTTGTGAATTCAACAGAGGAAAATGGACCAAAAGTAAAAAAATTAAGACACTTGAAAATCTTACCTCTTTTCTGATCATGACATCATTTTTGTAATTGCTGTTGTTGGCATATCTAAGCTTTCCTGTGGGGAGTGGGAAAAAATTCAGTGTATAATATTGAATGCTGCTAAGAAGTAAAAAACAGAAAATAAAGAAATGACACTGTAAGCAATTTTGAAGGTAAAGACCATTTTACTACCAATTTTATTAATATTTCCTTCCACATAGTGTAAGATCAATGTTAGTCATAATAATACTGGTACTTGAGCTAGCCAAATTTTAAAATATTCTATGCCTTCAATATATAATGGGTCACTTTTAAGGCTTAAAGTCATGTCATGTTCTCTTTTAAATATTTTCCTTCAAATTAATGTGTACATATTTATATTACTTCTTTTAGAATTGTGAGTATTGGCTGGAGGTTGTGGCTCACACCTGTAATTCCAGCAGCTCTGGAGGCTGGAGACAGGAAAATCACAAGTTCGAAGCCAATCTCAGCAACATAAATGAGTCCCTAAACAACTCAGTGAGACCTTGTCTTAAAATAAAAAATAAAAAGTGCTGTGGCTCAACGGTTAAGCACCCCCAGGGTTCAATTCCCAATAACAACAACAACAGCAACAACAAAAATAGAACCCAGTAAGAAGCACACAAACTATGTGCTGTTCCTCAATAAAACTGATCAGTTTATCAGCGGGTTTATATTTAACTCCAATCCATCAACTTTCTTATTCCCTGGTACACACATTCCCAAATGGCTACTCAGTTGCCCAGACACAGGTATGATATGATCCTGATCCTCTACAATGATGGGTTAACCTAATGAGGTATACTACTTAGGAACTGCAATTTTCATGACTCATTATCACTAATGTTAAGTGAAATGATGGGGTGGCAGATTAAATGAACGAGAACCACTGTTCTATCATGAACTTTCCCTGGGGTGATGAATTTATGTGCCTAGCTAAAAGTGATGTGGACAAGTTGTATGGTGTCCACAGGCAAAGGCCTGAAAACAGTATCATGAAAGGGGGGTGGGGGGGTGAATCTAAGTAACTTCCATTCTTGAACTGAGTTTTTAGAAGAGACATGGGAACAACAAAGGCAAGTAAGGGAATTAAAGTTCCTAAATAATTGCAGGACTGTAGTTACTTTGAGTTTTGCCTGAAATGCTTGATACTCTCCCATTTCCTGATATATGATCCTCTCCTAATTTTTCTTTCATGCTCTCATAGAACCTTGTCCAAAATATACATACATCACTTAATATCCATACTGCTTTACAGTGACATGGCTATGTCTTCCACCAAGACTTAACTCCTTGAGGAAAACTGAAGTCTTAGTCATTACTATACCTTCAATTTCTGTACTTACATGTTGCACCGCACAAAATGTACATGCAAATAATAAAAATCCATGCAGCTGACTGTCTTATTGCAGGTAGACAGTTCAATATATAGTAACAGTCCTTAAAGAGTAAGCACTGTCAAAGACAGTACTGCTGTACACTACATAGGCAGTGGTTTTATTAACCTTCTGCTCATGCTACTCTTGCAGTCAGATTTTTTTCCTTCCTTCAGAAACCAAGAAAATCTCTTTTATTTCAAAACTCATCTCAAGTGTCTATCATCTAGGAAGCTGTTCCTGACTCCCCCCTGTAGAACCTCTCCCCACCCCACCCCATACCCCTTTTTCGGTACTCTGAATGCATGTGCATGGTGAAAAACTGTATTTAAGTACATAAAACACACTATACTCATTTGTTTATATGTCTGGCTCCTCTATAAAAATCTTAACACACATAGCTTGAAGGAATAAAATGAATGAATGAGCAGTCCGAAAGTTACTGACTAAAGATTTTATGCATCCTTGGAACAACACCTGATGCCGGTGTTCTTAACAATCAAACATTAAGCTGATAAGGACGTAGCTTTTAAAGTCCCTTCCATGCGCTGACTCCAGGATTCTGACTACTGTAGGTTCAACTTTTCAATGCGTGACGGGGTCAGCTTTTCTGAATTAAATTACTGCAATTCTCTTTTATTCACGAAACAACTTAGACCCTCCTATAGTCTTAAGCTTCCCCCCCCCCCCCCCCCCCGCCAGGAGTAGTGGCCACTGTATCCCATTAAAGCCCGAGGCTCGCTCACCCCACCCCGCCTCGCCCCCTCCGCGGCCTCTCCTCCGGATTCCCGGTTCCTACCACTGCCCAAAGTTCCGGCGACAGCGGCCGCCTTCACTGCTCACCGTCTGGCCGAAATTCGAACTCTAGAAACTCGTGTCCAAACTTGCCCTTGTGTCCTACGTAGTAGCGCAGGTAGAAATCACTAGCCATAGCCATTTTTATCGCCCGGAAGCCCGCCGAAAGCTTGGCCAACGTGCCTCCCGGCGCCTATCAGTGACGTGAGTCGCTCAGATAAGTGCGTCACTGCAGCCGCGCCTCTTCCGCCTTCGGAACTTCAGGGAAGCAGCTTGAAAGACACCCGTAGTGTGTCAGGCTCGGGAACGCTGGAGGGAGCTTAGCGGCGACTTAGATTTACTGAGATCGGAAACGCATTATTTTCAAAATGAAGTAGAATACATTACTTTAGCGAAGAAGTGTTAAAATGTAATAGCATTTTTTGTGGACTTAGAAGCAAGTTTTGTGGAATCGGTTTTATTTTCAGCCCTCTTAATTCTCTAGGCTTCCTGTGTTATGGGTGTGACTTAGGATCTTAAAATAAGCCTTCACAAGGGCATTTTACTTTTTCGGTCTCTCAGATTTTGTGGCGTCCTGTGAAGTGGGTGTAACTTTATTTTCCTATAATTGATGAGTGGAAATACATTCCAGAAACAAAGTGACAGAACCAGAATGTGACCTGTTTCTTCTGCCTGATTGATTCCTAACAGGGGACTTTGGAAAATGATTACTAGTTACCGGAAGCAAAAGGTCTATAATAATAGGAATCAGAAAGAATCCTTCAGATGACAGGTTTCAAATTTATAAAAGGACGTGAAATTGAAAAGCCCTGACATTTGATGTAAATGAGCCTTTTGGGGGTGGAGGGCGCACTGGGAATGGAACCCAGCAGCGCTTCACCACTGAGTCACATCCCTAGCCTTTTAAAATTTATTTATTTTGAGACAAGATCTCACTAAGTTGCTTAGGGCCTCACTTAGTTGCTAAAGCTGGTCTCTAACTGATCCTGCCTCAACCTCACAAGTCGCTGGAATTACAGGGCCATCGCGCCTGGCTGTAAATGAATCTTCAATAGAACTGATATACTTAATTTTTTTTTTCTGTAAGTTGGTGCAGCTTTATTGAATCTATTGTAGAAGACAATTCAACTAAGAATCACAGTCTTGGTTTTAAGGCCTGTAGAATCTGAGTTTTTTCACCACACAAGAATACGAAATATATTAGTTCAAACTAGTGTAAAAACATTCTGAAAATGTATAATGTGCCCTGATTAAATGTTTGCAAATGGTTTCTGCCTGTGTACTCAACAACTGTTACAGCTCTTTAAAAAAATTCAAATAGTTTGGAATTTAATGAGAAAACCCACATTTATTGTAACGAAAGGTGTTCATGTTCAGCCCCAACTTTTACAAACTACTGGAAGATACTTCGAAAAATAATTCACATTTTTTTTCATTTCAGGGAAAATTATACTCACATATGATATTTGAAATCACCTCTTGCCTTACAAATGCAAAATAAATTCTCTAGATTCCCCTGGCTTGAGCCTTAGTAAGCAGAATTTGGGGAAAATAAAACAGACTTCAGTGTGAGAAATAACTGAAATAGACACTTTCTTTAGGAAGGCTTCCTCTCTTTTTGTGAAGCATTCTCTCAGTAATCAAGCTCTTTTAAAAAGAACCTATTCTATTCCCTAGCTACAATTAAAATGGAAAGAATAAATCTGATGGCCCTTAAAGCAAACTTCATCATGTCAAGGCAATCCCTTAACTCATGTCTCCTGATGTTTCATTCCATTTCCTGCTAATAGCATCTTTTCCCCACCCACTAGAATACTTGAGGTTGTCTGGATTACAAACTCTTGCTTTTTGTTGTTGTTAGCTTTAGGTAAAACGTCTTTTGAAAACTGTGCATAATTCTTCAAACCCTGCACCTAGTTTCCTGATATGTAGGGAATGGAAGTGGGACTTGTCCCTGGGATCATCTCAGATTTACTTTACTTCTGTGCCAACTATTTAGGAAAGACTCTTGACCCTTTAGAGATTAGAATTCAACATAGAAAAAAAATTCAGTTGTCAAACACCTGTTGCTAACTTAGAATAAAGCCATACCAGATAGTAAAATTCCATTTATTAAACTTTATCTCATGCAAACTTAGTTTTAAAAAATAATCATTCCAGGCCTCAGTGTAGATCATGAACCTACTTAAGACAAACATGGTAAAACAAATTTTTACATTTTTCCATCTTCTTTTAAAAAGTGTGGCACTTTTGGCTGATGGAATAATCAACATTATAGATCAAACCTGTTGCTAAGGAACATTGTGGGTGTTTGTGTGTGTGGGGGGGTGGTTCTAGAGATCCAATTAGGGCCTTGCGCATGTGAAGTAGGCATATCCCACTAAGCCACATCCCAGCCCCAGAGCAAACAATTTTAGACCTGGTAACAGAAAATCATCTGGTAACTTGACACATGGCCAATATTCTAAGACTAGGATTAAAGGTATTCTTTTGTATTCTGTCCTTCAATAATTTTCAGAGGAAACGATGTAAAGGCTTCCAGCTCAGTAGAGACATTGATCAGACTGTGGGTAATGTTCTTCAACAAACTCAACAGGCCAGGGTAGGGAGTTCTGCACTGATGGGGCTCTCACCACTCACTGCCTTTGCACCAGTTTTCCATGGTTGCCTCTCCCAGCATCATAGTCTTGTTAATACTCATCTCCAACCTGGCCCTCTGATCACACAGGTTCATACTGCCTGCCCTCCTTAAAGCCTGTATCCCAGTCTGTGCGAATGATCCAGTCATCCAGATGTGTTCCATTTATATACCTCGTGGCATTTTCTGCATCAGTTCTTGAATTATATTCCACAAAACAGAATCCACATGCTGTTCTTTTTTTACTTTATCCAGACCCAGAACAATCTTCTTTGTGTCACCACTTTTGCCGAAGAGTTTGTAAGCCTGTTTTTCAGCTGTGTAAAAGGAAAGATTTCCAATGTACAATGTACAGCTTTTCTTCAGTAATTTTTCTTGTTCTTCATTGTCACCCCGGAAGTGCTGGTCCTGGTGGGTACTGGCTCAGCTCCACATAGGAGTAGCTGCACAGCACCATCAGGAGGCCACCAGACATAGTGCGGAGAAGTTGACAAGCATACAGCAACTCCGAGAACAACCTGAGATACTTAATTTTTTCAGTAAGGTTTAACTTGTAATGGCCTGTGACATTTTGGCAGTTTGATCTAAGACCAAATAATGGTTTTGTCTACACTTCTTGCCAGATATAATTAAATTGAGGGAAACGAAAGAATACTCCATTGTGGATAGTTTTGAGGAACAGGAAAAGACAGTGAACCCTTACACCTAATCTGCTCTTCAGATATTATTGATCACCCTTCTCTTATCAACATGGAGAGTAATCCTGCCTTGCTGTTTGACAATCTTCAGTAGATTTTAATAGAAAATGGTAGTCAGAAGACATAGAATTCAGTTCCAACACTATCAATACTGACCTTGGACAAATCACTCTCTCTAAGCTTGTTTGATCAGCAACTAAATAAATAGATAGCAATCAGCTTTGCTAAGCTCACAGAACTGTTGAGGAGATCAAATGAGATACTTGACAAAGTAAGCTTTGAACTTTATGTAGTTTTAGCAAGCATTCCTTATGTACCAGAAATGGATGCTAGTAATAAAACGGTAGGGGCATTTGCACCTGCAAGAAAGCAAACATGTAAGGTAAACAGCACAAAGGAGCAATTGCTGTTATAAAGAATATGTACAAAACATGCTGGTATATTATAATAGGAACAAAGTCACTCTATTATATAAAAAAGGCTTATGTAGGGAGGTAATATTTGAACCAGACCTTGATAAGTTGTGCATATATTCAGTCAGCTGGAAAAGTATTTCATGCCTGGCCTAAGCAAAGACACAGTAGTATAAAAGTACATGTTTAGAGAAAGCCAAGAAATGAAATTTAGTTAGAGAACTAACTAGAAAGGTAGGTTGGGGCATATTATGTAAGTGTATTAATATAAGAAAGTCTTTAGTCCCTAATATATGCCATCATTTTGGAATATACATAAGAAAAATAAAACATATGCCTTACCACCAGGATGACTAGCCATTCCAGTTTTCCCAGGACTAAGGAGTGTCCTGGAATCTTGGATTTTTGGTTTTTAAAACAGGGGATGAGTTGAACTATACTTACCACAAAAATAATTCACAGAAACTTGAGCACAATATTCTTTAGTGTCTTTGAAAATATCAGTTATAATTCATTTGGTTGAATTCTATGAGAAGCTTCATTCAATATCTTTACATTTTCTAACGTATTTCCTTCAGGTTTTGGCATGTGTACCCGAGTTCATTTTAATGTCTATCTAAATAGATCTATGAACACCAGAATTTGAGGCTACAAAATAGAGGTTATAGAATGCATAAAGTTTTAAGATCTTTATAAGTGGACCAGTTGCTGTCTTGATCCCGTAAAAAGTTTACACTAGTTCTTTTATAACCCTGCCTGTTTTAAATTGAAATAAGACTATATTAAGTCTTCATATTTTAAGCCTAAAATACACGAAAATAGGTATCTCTTGTGGTAAGTATTACAAAGCAATAAAGCATTTTTGGGGGGATCTTCTCAGATGATATACAATAGTGATGTACAAATATTCTGTATACCTACTGAGCACTTAAAATGCAGCAAGTGTGACTAAGGAACTGAATTATTAACTTTGACCAATTTACATTAACATTTTTAAATAATCACATATGGCTAGTATCTACCATATTGGTTAGCACCGTTACATAAAAAGCTCTTTATACACCTTTAGGTGACCTAGAAATAGTTAAAATATTTCGTGAGCCTTTTTCAATCAAATTTGCTAATGGTTCCAAATTAGAGTACAGGTATTTATATCACCACAATTTATAAAAATAAATGTTTAAGCTGCTTATTTGAAACCAAAATCCTATTTCTGCCTTTTCGAACACAAACAGTGGTCAACTTCAAAGCACCTTGTGAAATCGTTTTGAAGTAGATAAGATATATTCCCAACTCCAACTGAAAATGAGGCTTAATAGTTTACTCAAATATACAGTATTTGTTGATAAAATAGTGATTTCCCACTAGAGTTTTTAAGTTTATTTCTTCCAGCTTTGTGGTATTGAATCAAGTGAGGGGGTTATAGGGTTATAGTCAGAGATGTTTGTTTCTTATAATTGTTAATTTAATCTTTAAAATGTTCTGTTTTTTCCTACATCTAAAATTCTCTCTTCTATGATCTCTTTTATGTCCCCTCTTACCTGCCTCTTTTTTCCTTTTTTGCTTCTCTACTTAAAATGATCAAACCTGTCCAACTTCCAGTTTTCAGAAACATGTTCTAACTGTATTGAGGTAAACACTAGAGATTAGAGTCTCATGTTTTTGTGTGAGATTTTTTTTCAGTAACTTTTGATTTCTTTAAGTATTTACAGAACAAGAGTTGTCAGGGCTATCTCATTCAGTTAAAGAGATCAGAGTACTAAATCAAGAATAAGAGGGCTGGAATTACAGCTGAGTGGTAGAGCACTCTCCTAGCTTGCTTGAGGCCCCAACTAGCATTTGCTGCTCCACAAAAGAAAAAGAATAAAAGTAGGATGTGGCCTAAAAGAATCTATGAGAGTGTTTTATAAAGAGAGGCTGTAGTGAGGTATTCTGTATCAGTCCTTAATTCCATCCACTCACATTTCTTTTCTCTTTTCTGTAATAGACTTCCATATGGATTTTAGCATGTCTGTCTTTTTAGCCATTTAATGGTATTACTTTTTAAATAAGAGAATAACCTTCATGCAGAAATGCTGAACTTTTCATACCATTGTTTATCAGATATGTTCATGTTAAGCACTAGGTGCTATTTGTACATTATCATGACATAATTATATATATATATATATGCACATATATATATATTTAATTCCATAATTGAATCTAGGAATTTTTAGTAGCCTATGACAATATATATATGTATATATATATATACATATATATATATGCTCAAACAAGCATAACCTCTACTCATGCCCACAACAAATAAAAACAGTCCATTAAATTAAGAATAATGGACTATCCTCTGGGCCTTCCATTGTATTTGCCATTTGCTTTTATTTAAATGAGTATGGAAAAGCAAAAAAAAAACCTTTTTAAAATTATTAGAACAAGATTAAAAAAATTTGGTTAACTTACTTTTTCTCTTAAGATGGTTGAAAATACTACTATTAATCAATTTGAATGGGATACCTAAATGTAGCATGAAAGCCACTACAGTTGTGCATAAGCATGATATGAGAACTCCTGATTCACAGTATTCTATGTTAAATACTATTGTTAAGTTTCCATTAGACAGTTTATCTGGATGTATGTTTGCCCAGTCCATAACTACGGGAATTTTTTTTAACCATAAAGCATAGGTTGGAAAAAATGAGGCTGTAGGAGGGGGCATTCAAGATGATAATAATCTACATATGGATTCAACTTGATTTTAATTTCATGATTAGTTTGGCTGACAGATCAAAGATACCAAAAATAGAATCTCAGAAGTATATTTGTTTTGAAAAAAACCCAAACAAGTGAGAGAAATACCCAGTTTTCTTGGAGCCAAAATCACTCTAGCCAGTTTTCCAGACCTATATCCAGAAAAACAAATTAATTTGGAGGTCAACATTTAAAATGCCAATTGTCTGCTTCTTTCCCTTCAACCAAAACAAGTACCAAAACATGCCATAAGAAAGAGCAATCCTTTTTATTATATGTCACTTCCCTTTAATACACATGCTGCAACCCTATGTATGTCCTTGCAGTTCCTCAAACAAACTAGATTTTTTTTGCCTCAAAATTTTCATCCGTATAATTCCACTCCTGAAATGTTCTCTTTTTCTGGCTTTCCTACTCAAACCTATGGTCTTAGTTTAAATGCCATTTCTTCAAAGATCTTTACTTTTTACTCCCTTCTACTATCCCATTCTTTTCTTCATAGCACCTAATTTGTAATTATCAGATACCCACTTAAATAAATATATAATGTCTCTTACTGTGTAAACTATAACCAAAAATTGTTTCTTTCTTCTAACACCTATCTCACTTGCTGTCTAGTACAGCAAGCGTTAGCAATTTTTAATATTAGAATAAATAATTTTGTCAGTTTGATTTAATGAACAGCTAAAAGTCAACAACAGGATTCCACAAGGTGTTACCACTGTGTGTGAAGTCACTCCACCTCCTTTCTCCCTACTGCCATTTACTACCTATTTAAATCTCGGTACTTACTGTGGAATTCCATCAGGGGCAACAGTCATTCTTCATTTAGATGACTCATTGTGACTCCATCAGGATTCCATTTTCTACAATATTTGCAACTGCAAGTTATCTTTCCTATAGCAGTTTTAGATTTCCTTTCTAGGGTATATAGATTTTAAAATCACAGATCACCATGTTCAACAGAATTGCCTTCATTGTGGTATTTTCAATATTCTGAAATAGTAGGGGATTACTATCATTACCCAAAAGCTCACATAAAAATGATGACTTCTTGATTAGAAGTTCTTTGGACTAGACAAAGGAAAATGAAGGGAAGGGAAGAAGGATGGGAATAGAAAGACAGAATGAATTGGACATGTCTTTCCTATCTGCATATATGAATACACAACCAATTTAACTCTACATCATGTATAACCACAGTAATGGGATCCTAACTGGAACAAGTTAGACTGATTCTATGTATGTATAATATTTCAAAATATTCTATACTGTCATGTAAAAAATTTTAAAAATAAAGTAAAAGTTCTGACTTCTTGGTTTTAGTGTGGTGTACAAAATACAAGTGTATCGTGGCATCATCTTTAGGCATGTCCCACTCTACAGTGTCACAGATTGAGGTTCTCTTCTTGGCCACAGTAGGCTTTAAATAAAAAATTATGAAAGGTCCTAGGTTAGGAAAGGCAACTAACATTTATTGAACATATAGTATGTATCAGATACTGCACAAATACGTATTAGTCCTCGCCAAAAAGCAGTGAGATAGTCTTTCCATTTTACACATAAAGACTTCTTTTTCTGACATTGTAGGTTGTCACTTTAATTTTCCCACTAACATGAATTTCTAGTTATTTGCTTCTATCTTCCCTATTTTAGAGAATTTGGTACCATAAAAACCTACTTCCACTCAATAAATATTAATTTAATGAAAGAAGTTTCACAGTAAATCAATGGATGCTTGAAAATTATAAGTTAACCATCCCGTGTCAGATTGCATTTTTGTCTATCCCTTGTTAATGACCATCTGAGCTACTAAGATTTCTAGCTTGGTTTTCACATTTGTTACCACACACACATACACACACACACACACACAGCATTTTCATTATTCATCTCACTTTCATTTTCTAGGCTTGCTGTCCTTAATCTTTTAGGGATGGAAAATAAACCTGATGAACAATACTTGAATATTCTTAATCCTCCAGCTTCTGATCAAAAGTACTACCCAAAGAGGGTTCACTTGATTCAGAATTAGATAAAAGGGGACTATCTTTCTTATATTTATACCTAAGGAGAAATTCAGAAGCTTTCCTTCAAAGTTCTTCAACCTTGATTACAAGGACCAGGACTGGAAAATTTTATGTCCCTTCAAACATCTCTTTGAAGGAGATTTTGGTCCACATCTATACTCTTGAGCAAATAAAATTTTAAATCTTCTCACCAATTTCTTTATGAGATTTCTATTTCTTCATTGCATTCCAGTTTCTTTAAACTTTGAAATAGTCTAGATAAAAATATTGTTAAGGAATAAACTAGCCTAAGATGAGAAGGACTAGTCTATTTGTGCTATACCTCATCAAACACTGCAGATTTTTTTAAAACTGCAGATTTTCAAAACCTCCTTTGCATTGATACATCCACCACTTCTACCCAGGATTTTTAGGATTGGGACAGAAAAATAAGACTGACAATATTTCTCAGATCAAGGGTATGTGGTATGGAGAGCATCAACCAGCATCACTTCACATTTCTAGGGAAATGTGTAGGAAAAGACCCAGGATCTATGTCCTTTTTCTCCCTTTGTGTCCCACTAGAAAATCCATTCTGTGCTCTTAGAGGAATTGGTTCCAGGAGAATAGAATCACATGTAAATGTATCTCGGCTGGGAGTCTTCAAAGGATGCTGTAGCTGTAGGAAAGGCTTTCTGCACTGATGCCAGCCACAGATGCATATAGTTCAGGCACCACTAACTCTGGTACTTGCAGCACAGCCTTATCATCGGCAGTTCTAGCAGCCCCTTCTAGGCGACAGCGCAGCTGTCTGGGTAAGGGACGACTGTCCTCAGACCAACGCCAACAGGACTTCATAATATTGTACCTGAAAGGGGGACAAGAGAAACAGGCAAATGTATAAGAAACATATCTCCTCTCTCAAGAATTCTTAAACACACACACAAACAAACAAACTCTGCTACTCTTTAATCTTCTTTGCCTGTCTCATTCCCAGAGACTGACAATTCTTTTCATCCTCACTCTCTGAATAGTCTCTTCTTATTGGGACTTCTCTTTTTTTCTTTCCATGTTTTTTAATTGGTACATGGGAGTTCTTTCATAATAAAAATGACTGAAGATTTTTCAAACTACAGAGTACGAGGGGACAGTTTTTTTCATTGTGCATTGTGCATTGTTCATTGTATATTGTAAACAATGCACACTAAAGGAACAGGGCTAGAACTAAACTAAAAAAACTAAATTTTTTTTTCCTCTGACATGGGATGGAAGTTTTAATTATTCTACTGTATTGCTCTACACTTCATGTTGATCTCTTTGTTATTTCAGATATTCATCAAAATTTTATGTTTAGAGTAAGGTATTTTGTCAGTTTTGTATCTCCACCTGTATTGGGGACAACCTTTTATACACAGAAACCCACAGGACATATTTGGCAGCAGTTTCATTATAGATACCCAGTTAGCATTATTATACTGTGCATATGTGTATATATATGCATACAGTTAAGATATTTACACTTTATAACCTGCTTGATGTAGTAATTATTTATTGTAGAGAAAACCAAGTACTAGAAATTTACCCTTTCAGGGCTTAAAAATTTTACAAAAAATAATCTATTAGGAATGTTCACTAACATATTATCTCTGCTGTCTTCTTAACGTAGTTTAACTTTTTCTTATGTTTCCATAATAGTCCCTTTTTGAACTTTATTAATAAGAAATTCTGCATGTAATTTTCAAATTTCTTATTCTATGCCCTCAGATTTGTTTGCCAGTGGTTCCTTCGTGCTGAGAATACTGGATCTTTCTCCTGCCTTTATAATTTCTCCTCCTACCCCCTGACCCCCATGCCTTTTTCAGGTTACTCCTATCATGCTGAGGTCTGAGAAAACAGCAGTACTTTTTAAAAGTTAAATAATGAAAAAGAGCAAGCATACTCTGAATATCTAGCACAATTGATTTTATGAGAACTGTCTTTGAACTGAGGCTGGCAGAGGACTGGCATTTAGACAAAGCAATACTGTACTTCCATCGCATTTGATCCAGTTCCTGCCTATTTTAGAAGATCCCTATAGAATTAAACTAATTTTATCAAATTAGATTCCTAATATAGTTCTCAGTTGTTGCTTCAACATTTTGTGTATGATTAAGTGAATGTATGCACACACACATATATGATATGTGTGCATAAAGGATATATAAGCAAATGTGTTTTACCTCATGAGTTTGGTCTAAGTCCATGCATTAGCACATAAGGACAACTGAGGATCATCTGAGCAACTTTGAAAAGGGAGTGATTCATAGGGAGCAAAACATATTTGTAATTAGAGAAAAGCAGACCTTCAAAATCCACTTACATGGTGTGTGTGCAGCTACTGGGTCTCTTCATGACTTTTCTTCTCTGAAGATACTGTAGAATGCTGGTAGGAGGGACTTCAGGATATGGTGGTGCCCCTGTCAATATGGAAAGAATTAGAGTAGCACAAGAACTTTAGGGTCTTGTAAATTATGAACCTTGAATAACATGACTCTTCATCGACTTGGGCTAATTGTTTGCAAAAGATAAAGCCATAGAGAAAATATTAGATACAAGAGAGTTGACCCCTGCTGTTCAAGGAAGGATGTAGCGTAGTGAATTTGGGGAAAGGAGAATCTTGAGTCTTTTAGGAAAGTAATAAAATAATGCAAAGTAAGAAACAAGACTTTTCCTACACTCTTCATAACATGGAAGGTGCTACAGTTTCTTAGTTGAATCAATAAGTCTGAAGAAAACACATTTATACAAGATCAATCTAGGAATTATCCTTTGGATGAGAAAAAAATCCCTTGGAATTAGTATTGCTGGGTGGAAAGAAGGAAAAGAAGAGAGTAAAAGAAAGTTACTTTTAAGAGAAGGGAAGGGAAGGGAGGGAAGGAGCAGAATAAGGAGGGCTCATCATTTTACAAGACTTCTCAGGAGTCAGGCTTGGAAGTCATGTCAACCCCCTTCATCTTTGGGCCTTTTCTGAAACACTTTCTCAAAAAATAAATCAACCCCCAAATAAACATACTTGCATATTTGCATCCAGACACACACTGTTGGGGATCATCCTTACCTAGAGTCACCATCTCATAGAGTAGGATCCCAAAGGACCAGCTGTAAAAGAAACAAAACCATCTACTTAACTTCTATTTTTTCTTTCCTAGAGAGCCCACTTAAATATAGAAGCCTTCAGTAACAGTACCATAAAGAAGATAATAAAGGAGAATAAAGGGGTGTCTGATAAAATAAGCAAAGTAATAATGCATTTCTGGCCAGGTGCAGTGGCTCATTACTTATAATCCCAGAGATAGAATTATTGCAAGTTCAAGGTCAGCCCAGGCAATTTAGCAAAACCTTGTCTCAAAATCATAAACAAGGAGACAGGGGATGTAGCTCAGTTATAGAGTGTCCTGGGTGCCATAGAAAAAGGGAGAAAGAGAAATCATTTCTCTACAATTCCCTTAGATTCTAATTTCTTTGAGGACTGGATCTATATCTCTTCTCTATTTAACATGAATAGATGTTCACTATTATTTGTGTGTGTGCATGCAATCACATAAATCCATTCACCCATAGAGAAATTACTTCTGCATCTTTTTTCATTCTTTCCACCTCTCTCTGCTAAAATTTTAATCTTTGTTCTTTGCACAAGCCCAAACAAGGTTATTACTTATCCACCATTTTCTCAGTAAATCTAATTGCCCAAAACTAGGAAAAATACTAACAGAGTAAGCTTTATATATTTTTGGAATAGGTATTTGCCTAAGCAATGTGATTTGAAAGGTGTGTATAACACTATAATAAAAATCATTAAATGAGGAATATTTTGTGACTAAGCTTATTACTGACAGGTATCTATTGAAAAGCAGATATCAGTAAAACATCGATGGAATTTTTTAACTAACATCATATTAACTAATGTTCTAAATTTCCTCTGCCACTCATGACACTCATGGCTAATAGATACTCTACATTTCATCTCTGTGCTTCTTCAAGTACTTGAATTATATGGTTAGCAAAAATAGTCAATTGTGATTCCTTACAATCCTGATTACACCAATTGTACATGTAACTGTAATTGTATATTATTATGTAAGCAAACAAATATTATAAAGGATTATTAAATATAAATGCTGTCTCCCTGAAAAGTAAGTTGAATGCCTTGCAAACAATCTATAAAAGGAAACTGCTTTAAAAAAAGTGTTGTGATGAGAATAGGTTTGTGCAAAGTTGTGGTCAATGAGAAGCAATAACCTCCCACTGTTGGATCTTGTCCCTACCTTAGCTTTGGCAAGGGGGAATTCCAGCTCAGGTACATCTGACCTTCTGGCATTTCCTGGAAATTGTCTGTCTTTTCCAAATCCCTAATGAAATGACTTGTACAACAATCTGTCTGTGCCTTATGAAAGTATCTATGTAAGCCAGGTAGAATAGTGCACTCCTATAATCCCAGCAATTTGGGAGTCTGAGGCAGGAGGATCATGAGTTCAAAGCCAGCCTCTGCAACTTAGTGAGGCTCTAAGCAACTTAGCAAGACCCTGTCTCTAAATAAAACACATAAAGGGCTGAGGATGTTGCTCAGTGGATAAGTACCCCTGGATTCGATCCCTGGTACTACACACATACAAAAAAAAAGTGTCTGTGTATTTTTTAATCCTTATTAAAGTAACTTTTAAAAAAATTTTTTTTAGTTGTTGATGGGCCTTCCTTTTATTTATTGACTGATTTTTATGTGGTGTTAAGAATCTAACCCGGTGCCTCATGCATGCTAGGCAAGCACTCTACCACTGAGCCACAACCCCAGCCCTAAAGTAACTTCTAAAAGTGGACAGAAGACTAGCAGACATGGTAGGATTCTAGAAAACTGTGATTGATCACTGAGACCCTTTTGCATTGTTCTTGATATTGAAATATAAAGCATATGTCTCATACCCACTCACTCCCCCATGTATGTACATGCCTTTTGAAAAGTGTCTCTTATCTTTCTGATTCAATATTGTGACTTCTCAATACAGTCTAATCTTTGGGAAATTGTAGTAAAGGCTTTAAAACTTGGAGAGCAGGTTGGGAAGAGTCTGCCCTGATTTTTGCGTGTTGATTGTTCTTATTTTATGTTGTTTTTGTGTTTTACATTAACATAATTTTCTTGTTTGTAAAACAAATACAGCCTGGTATGGTGGGCATGCCTGTACTCCCAGCAGCTCAGGAGACTGAGGCAGGAGGACTATGAGTTCAAAGTCAGCTTCAGCAAAAGCAAGGAGCTAAGCAACTCAGTGAGATCCTGTCTCTAAGTAAAATACAAAATAGGACTGGGGATGAGGCTCAGTGGTTGAGTGTCCCTGAGTTCAATCCCTGGTACCCCAAAGAAAAACAAATATAACTTTGGCTTGTTTAGGTGTTATAAAATTGTGTGGGTGAGAACAGAAGAAAATTTAAAAATAACAAGTGCACAAATAGTTGTGCAAGTGTTTTCAAGTTTCTCATGGCACTTAGAACCATCCCACATTGGAACTCAAAAGTTAGTCATTCGAAGTGCTATTTAGACAAGAAACACAACATATGACTTCATTAAGAAGCCCCATTCTCCCCAAATGCAGCTTTCCCCTTCTCCAAAAGATTGATAAATAAACATACATTTGTATGTTTTAAGCTAAAATTAAGTATTCGTGTATGAATGTTTTTAATTTAGGGATTCTTCATTTAACTGACCTTCTGATTAAGTTGGCTCACACTCTTCAGGTAAAAGCAAAACTACTAGATTAAGTCCTCAGATATTGGTGTGAGCAATCTTTTCAGTTTTTTTCTTTCCTAATGTAAGCTTCTAATCTAATTCGGAGGAAGGCTTGAAAAAGCACTAAAAGGGGATTGCAAGCAGAGGCCAAACATGCACTCTGTACCATAACATTTTTCCTTGAGAGTATGTCTAACTTCTAAGTATAGATCTCATTTGTAGACATAACTGACAATACAGTCAATTATAATCAGGAGAATACCCGGGTCGTGAAGAGAAGAAGTCCAAAGGGCAGGAACAAACCATACATGTCTCCTCTGATGCCAGCAGGTCTCAGGAGAAGCCGTTCTGGGGCAAGCCACTTCAGAGGGATGGTCCTAGCAGAGGAGATGGCTCCGAAGGCATGAACTTCATAAGCCAGGCCCAATCCACAGAGTTTAGCAGTCAGGTCACTTTGGATCAGGATATTCCTGGCTGCCACATCCCCATGGAACAGATGCTTATCCTGCAGAAATTCCTGATAGCAAGGATCAAAGATAATCAGTGGCCTGAAGGTCACTGCTCAGCTCACAGATAAGAGAGACAGTTCTAGGAAGGCTCGAAAGGACAAGGGCACATTCTATTCTAAATAAGTTTCATTATAATGACATCACTTCCAAAGCATGCTAATGGCTCAGGCATTTTTATCTTATGTTTAAGATGACCAAACTGAGCAAATAATCCAAATGATATTAATGTTAGATTAATTTACTTATTTATTTTTGTGGTGCTGAGAATCAAACCCAGAGCCTAATGCATGTAAGGCAAGTGCTTCTCTACCACAAAGCTACATCCTATCCCTAATACAGGAGTTTGAAAGTATTATCATAAACTTTGATGCTTCCCTTTTTATAAATTCCAAACTCCATCTGCAATAAAATGACTCCTTTTCTGTTATAATATTCCAACAAGTTTTATATGCGTTCTTTATTATAGCAATTGCTCCTTTGTGTTCGTATTTGACTTAGATGTTTGCTCTCCTTTTTAGAATACAGGTGCAAAAGCCTCTACCTTTTTATTACTACTGTTCTGGCACATAAGAAATGCTTGTTAGAACCCATGTCATATCAATTTCAAAACTTACTTTATATACATTATCTTGTTTGATCTTCCCAACAGTTTTGTAAGCTTAGCAAAACTGATTGCTATTTATCTATTTGGTTGATGATCAAACAAGCTTAGATACAGTGATGTGTCTAAGATTAGGTAGTGATAGTGTTGGGATTGAGTTCCACATCATCTGACTACCACTTTCTAGTAAGTTCCACTGAAGATTAGTTGTCATCTACCAGACAAGAACCCAGTTAGGTATTGGAAGAGGGAGTAGATTTCATAGCGCAATTGAGTACAATAATATTGAATTTATATAAAATTTTATATTACCTTATTTTCTCCCCAAGATTACTGGATGAACTGAGGTAATATCTTTTGGATTTTAGGGAGTATCTTTTGGATAAATTTAAATGATTACACAAGGCCATAAAGTTACTAAGTGGTAGTGACTAGATCAAGGTATTCTAATTCATAGAAAATACAATAAAAACTTTAGTAATAATTCTGTTTTTATTTAATAAATCATTTATTTTTTATTCTACTAATAGTTCTTGAGTCAAGTTCCAAATTGGAATTGCCTAAAAGCTTTTTTAAAACATTAGATTTTCACCCTGAATTCACTAAACCATAATCTAAGAAGAGAAACCTGGTAACCTATATTGTAAAGAAGTATCAAAATGATTCTACTGCAGATCTCAAAACATTTGAGACCCACTGTGCTAGTGGCTTAGGTTTGCTAGGGTCTTTCTGTTCTGAAACAAATATATTCATTGTTGATGGTGAAATTGAGAAACTGCACATGGCTAAAGAGATAGAGATTGCAAGTTATGATTGCTCACCCAGGATAGTATAAAAATTTTAAAGATCAAACTCTAATTTCCAATTCTTGATGAAGAAGGAAACAGTGACTACTAGTTTTCTCTCATGAGGTTTTAGAACAAAGAAAATACATGGTAATGGGAAGAATTAAGGAAAGTATTGACTTGGAGGTTGTTAAAAATAACAACAAACAGTATGACATTGCCTGTTGTAGATAACACAGGGGCCTGATGAATGTATCAGTTTCATCGATAAAGCCCTATTAGGCACCTCAGCAATTAAGGTTTGGAAGCAAGGTAGGCTGTAATCTCTCAGCCTAACTTTACCAAGGGATCATACCAGCTAAGCACTACCAATGCTGTAGATAATACTCATCTATATGATGTGTGTCCCCACCCCTTACCCTTATCCCATAGGAGCTTCAGATAAAACTATTGCTCTTTTCTAACTTCAGAATTTTTTTTTACTTTTTCCTTACTCTGCTTAGATCCCTTGTATATTTCACACATTAGGGTGGCCAAATATATCAAAGACTTAAAAATAGAAGCTTCACAGAGACTTGATTTTCTCTAGTAAATGTTAAACACAATTATTTGAGTGATTTCATGGAGTCATCTAACTTTCCTGAGTGATTCTAGTAAAGGTAAATATTTTCTCTTAAACTCAGAGTTCTACAACCTCTTCATTTAGGTTGTTTTAAAATAAAAAAGTAATTCCTTCACATTCTTCCTCTGTTACTTGTTTCTTATTCTTTTGTAAGTATGTGCATTCCCTATCACATTCATTATCAGATCAAGTCTCCAGCCAAAAATGTTCCAAACCAGTTTGTCCTGTTTCCCAGATATAAATTTGTATTCTGGTTCTGTAGCCTTTTACCCATTCAGTTTCTCTTCCCATATCGTCTCCCAACTTGCTTCCCAAATTTCCCCTTTCCCATCAGTTCTTAAAAGTATACGTGACCCTCTGGGCATGGTGGTGCACGCCTGTAATCCCAACACTTGGGAGGCTGAGGCAGGAGGATCGTGAGTTCAAAGCCAGCCTCAGCAACTTAGCGAGGCCCTAAGCAACTCAGTGAGACCCTGTCTCTAAATAAAATTCAAAATAGGGCTGGGGATGTGACTCAGTGGTGGAGTGCCCTGGGTTCAATCCGCAGTACCAAAAAAAAAAAAGTATATGTGAATAAGTAAGAGTATAAAGTAAATGGGCATATAGCTCTTGGCATTGACTTTTGAAATGTTAAGATTGAGTAAACTTTTAAAATCCTTCCTGTTCCTTCCAGAAATCCTAAATTGACCACTATTTTCCTGGAAGAACTAATCCTGTAGTAGATTCTCTAAATAATTTCACAGAGAAGGGTCTAAAAACAATTATGAGTGTATGACTGTCTGCCCCCTAATCTCTATCTAATTTAAAATATATGCCCCATCTGGGAATCTGAACATGGGAGTAATGGCACCAAATACTAGGCTAATAAGAAAACCCCCACCCTCTGTTTTTATTTTGCCTTGTCTTACCAGAGCCAAAAGGACCTGCTTTCCAATGTGATAGACTTGTTTTTCTGTGAGATCATAAAGAAGACCATCCATGGTCATCACATCCTGAAGATATAGAGAAAAAACATTATTTCAAAGTGGCATTAATGTATTTGATTATTTTAAGTACAATAGATATGCTCTGAAATGCAGATACAAAAGGGCCGGGGATATAGCTCAGTTGGTAGAGTGCTTGCCTTGCAAGCACTGGGTTCAATCCCTAGTACCATGCACAAAAAAAAAAAAAAAACCCCACTCAAGAAATGCATATACATGAAGGCTAAGGAAAACACAAAACCAAAGGGATGGAGAGTCAAAGAGAGACTGATATGAGAGATTTTCGGATAGGCAGAAAAGTATAATGATTCACTGGACTAGAAACATAACAAAGAATAGAAATGGACAGTGGGTAAGAATGACAAGCATATATAAGGCGATCCAGTGAATAAAGCAGTAATTTTTCTGGAGCACTGTGTCTATTTCCATGTGATTAACAATATATTACTCAATGCATTTTGGTTTTCATGGAAAGACTGTAAAGCCCCCATTTCCTTGGAATACAGAGTGAGCAAAATAAACATAGTTGCTACCTTCTGCCACTTATTTTGTGTAGCTGTGTGAATTATAATCATATGTGAATTAGAAGCAAATAATCACAAATAAATGGTTATAGATGTTCAAGTGCCATGAAGGTACTGCACAGTAAGAGAGTATCTGGTGGTGGGATGAAGACAACTGATTTGGTTGGAGAGGTGGAAACAGGTTCTGATGAGATGTGAAGAATACGTGGATATTAAGTGCCCAGAAGAGAAGGAGAAGTTCAGTGTAAAAAGAAAAATGTATGAGAAGGACACTAGAATCCATTTTTCATATACATTTGGTGGTACAATATAATTGTATTGAACTTGCATGTTAGCAAGTGAGGAACTAGGGAAACAGTGGCCCTTCATCAAAAGGACTATGTAGAGAACTAGGAAAATTGTAAGGAAGAGAAATGCCATCTAAGTCTGGAAAATTATTAATGTTTTATGTTTTTATTTACTGTAAGTTTGAAGTACAAAAACTTACAAGCTGAACTCTTCCCCTCTCAGCCCTGAACACTAGCATGATGTTACAGAAAATACACTTAAATAGTAACAACTTAATTGTAATCATGACAAAAATAATTGTTAAATAATTATCATTAGAACTGTTAGCATTTGAGTCCTGATTAAGTACCAATTACTGCTATGTTTTTACACACATAATGTCTTTGACTTTTTGTAATAATTTATTATTATTCTCATTTTACAGATTTAGCAACTCAGGTTCAGTGACGTAACTTGCCACAAGTTATGAGTTAGTAAGTGGGCCAGGAGTCCCTACTGTAAACTCACACTACTCAATACCACAGCCATTAACCAGATGTGTCTATTTAAACTTATATTAATCAAAATTAAATAAAACTTAAAACTGAGTTTCTCAGTCACACCTACCACGTTTCAAGTGTTCAATAGCCACACGTGACTGAGGGCTACCAGTGGACAGAGCATATATGGAGTACTTCAATTACTGCAAGAAGTTCTCTTGGACACTGACACTCAGTTACGGTTATGCTATTATATTGTCTGCATGTTTCATCATTTGTGACACTAATTGATATGTGAACAGCTAATCAACCAGGTCAAGCTTTGCCTCCTAACCCCTCTACTCTCTACTGCTCACCCGGCGACAGGTCCAGAGAAAGCTGAGCAGGTCCCCCTGGGCCACATCCTCCAACACCATATAGAGTGGCAGTCTATCTGTGCAGCAGCCTTCCAGTTGTACCAGGTTCTTGTGTTTGCCCAGGTACTGATAGAATTGGATTCGTCCTACAAAATCCTGCACCTCATGGAGCCCAGCAGGTTCTGCAGAGGATAGAAGAACCAGGGCAGTGAGCAGTAGAGCAAAACCAAGGAAGTAGGAGACAAGGAGCAAGAAACAACTTCAGATGGTAACTCTCAAGACTCCTCAGGGGAGTAAGTGCAGATAAAAAGTAAATAGAGGACCAATTAGAAGAGAACAATGCTCAAGGTCATCAACACTTTATCAAAGATATCATAGAATCATACATCTTAGAAATGGATAGGCTTTCATCTTCCTAAATAGGAAAATTTCTTTTCTTATTGAAATACTTGAACTGTCTTGGCCTTTTAATATTCTTATTTATCTTTTCCTTTTTCTATTATTATGTATTCACTATTACCGGTCCATATCACAAGTGTTAGCAAAAGAGAAAAGAGAGAAGGAGAAAGGAAAAGGGTATCAAACAGGAAAGAAATTTTTAAAAACAACCTCAGAATCCTAGTCTAAGAAATACCTAATATGGAAAAGTTTATTCTAACAGCTTCAGTTGGAAAAGATGAGCTAGGGATACAAAGACCTCCAAGAATATCATTTCTGTCTCAAATTTCCACTCTCAATTGCCACCTTCTATACAGAGTTGTGATTACAATATTTGTTGATAAATATCTTAATGTTTGCTAAGCTGTTGACATTTATTGTTAGGGGTTCACGATGGAAAAGTAAAAAGGGAAGGGAAATCTAACACTTCTCCTTTTACCTTTTAAAGTCTTAAGGACAATACTTTTGGGCTCAGCAGGATTCCCAGTACACATTTTAGCTCTATAGATGATCCCATAGGTGCCATTATGGATCTGCTCCAAAACTTCTGAGAGTTGCTCCCGAGGCACCTGCAGCTTAGCCAAGGCAGGTGTGGTAGCTTGCAGAAAACTTTCCACTGATGTCTCCTTAAGTGGCACAAGCACTTTTCCTCTGTGTCCTGTTGTTTCCCAGCTTGGGCTCCTAGGTGGAGGTACAGCAGCACTGCCTAGAATAAAGAGATGATGTCAACCACTAGTTTCTTGTTCTGAGAACTCCAGAAAAGCAGAGCCTAGAATGAACTGGCCAAGAAGTTCTTGTAGCAGTTTTCTCTCTGGTCAATGTAGGGATATCTTCCAACACCTCTCTATTAATGAGTATCAGCACCAAGTTTGTAGAACCTTTATAGTAATCTCCTTTACTTCTAGGAAAACTCAAGATGTACCCTTGGAAAGTAGTCATGAAATTTTCTTTCTGTCTTTCTCAGGATTATAATTCAGTTCAGGAGACAAGGGAATCAAAATCACAGATACTTAAAGGCAGTGGTAACTGCAAATGAAGACTATCATTTAAGTCAGTCAAGTGGCTTCCAAATTTGGAATAAATGTGTATATAACTACTTTACCATAGCTGTGGCTTTTGATTCCTTCCTCAAGTTATCTTAAAAGTCAAATTATTCTATATTTCCTTGAGTATTGGTTTAAAAATTCTTCTGATACTTTCTCCCTTAGATGGCATGAACTTTCTTCCATTTGGAAAAGAATGGTTCATTCTTCTCATAAAATTTCTCATCACTCATTAACCCATCCATTTATTCAACAAATATCACCAGCCATATATAAGATATTTTTCTAGGTGTTGGGAATAAGTGAAATTCTTATTCAAGTGAAGATTACTGTTTAGTGATCAGGCAGATAATAATGAGTCAATAAGTATTATGATACAATGACATTTGAGAAAGGTATGGAAGCATTAGGGACCAAACCACACTGATCTCAGAAAAAGTATTGTAGGCAAAGGGAACAAGATGTTCAAAGACATGGAAAAAAGAGCATACTTAATGTATTTGAGGAATAGCAAGGAACCTGGTACAGCACAGCCAAGTAGGATCATTAGAGAGTTGTAGGACATAAAGCAGGAGAGGCTCAGACTACGAGACCATAGAAAGAGTTTAGACTTTTTTCATTCTGAGCAAAATAGAAAGCTATTGAGCTATTTCAAGGAGAGAATTGATAGACTGATGAATGCCTGAAAAGAATCTTTCTGATTTCTCTGAGGAAACAGGGGCAGGGCCAAAAGTAGGTAAAGCAGTTAGAAGTGTCTTACTACAGTCTACGAGAGATGAGATCGGCTTGGTTCAACTTTAAAGACAGAGCTGAGAGTATTTGCATATGGGTTGGATATGTGAGAGAAAAAGGGAGTCACGGATATCTACAAGGTTTTAGATGAAAACACAGAAGGCTGGACTTGCCATTTACTAAGACAGGGAGGATGGCTGGAAGCCGACACTTACAAGGTAATTTTAAGACTTTGGTTTTGGACATATTGTATACAAGATGTGCATCATATTGAAACTTCAAAGTAGTTGATTTAATGTAAGAATATTGAGTTCTGGGAATCAGAATAGAAAAAGTATTTGAATCTACCAGAATGAAAATGATATCATTTGGAAAGTGACTTTAATTTTTTTTTTTCTTGAAAAAGTATTTCAAGAAAGAGGAAGTACGAATGTGTTTCAAATGCTTTTGACAGGTCAGGCAAGATGGACTTGTCAAAATAGCTATCATTAATGAGCTTGCAAAGAGTTGTTTTGGAGGATGATAGATATAACAAAAAGCCTTGTTTTGTGGGTTAAAAAGAGAAT
>JAJEJO010004815.1:94184-208699 GCA_020662805.1 Glaucomys volans
AAAGCCTTGTTTTGTGGGTTAAAAAGAGAATGTGACACCTATAATCCCAGCAGCTCGGGAGGCTGAGGCAAGAGGATTGTGAATTCAAAACCAGTCTCAGATGGGAAGGACAGTAGAATGAAACAGACCTTATTACCTGTATTATTACCTTATATATATGTATGAAAAACAATTTTAATAAAAAAGAAAAGCCAGCCTCAGGAAAAGCGAGGCCCTGAGCAACTCAGTGAGACCCTGTCTCTAAATAAAATACAAAATAGGGCTGGGGAGGTGGCTCAGTAGTCGAGTGTCCCTGAGTTCAATCCCTGGTATCCCCACCCCTAAAAAATGTGACAAGTAGAAGTGGTGAGCTTATACAACTCCTTTGAGAAAGTTTCAATAAAAGTGAACTTATGAAATAACATAAAATTTGGAGGAAAACTAAGGATCAGCCACTGTAGAGTTTTCTATCACTGTCGGGAATTTTTCTCCTCTTTACTCTTAGCTTCCTGTATGAGCTGATTCACTCGTTGCATGCTCAATGGTACTCCAGAACAACCTGGAAGCCCTTCCCACCCAGCACTTCAAAGACTAGAATTAAGGCCATCCTTTTTCATCATATATTTTGGAGGCAAAGAGTAGGGATAATATGGATCATAGAGTAGAATATTATCCTTCAATGATGTTAAAAAGCCCTGAGCTTTATCTTTTAGACCTTCCCCCTTAATTCCTAGATATTCACACAGTCAAAGGTTGGCCAGTGCAGTAAGACAAAGAGAACAGAAACAGGTCTCATGAGACCTCTCTTTCAGTCAACAGGCACATGTGGAGTTCCAACTCCTGACTTCCTAGAGAAGAGGTTGCCTCTCTCCACTCCAAAGAGACAGCCCTTGTCTCTGCCAATGAAGTTACCTAGATTCCTGGACTAGAGTCTGTTGAAATGAGGCTCACATTTTTCCTAATATCCATCTTACCTGAGCCCCTGCCTAGTTCCAAAGATTGAGATTTACCTTGAAGTCTAGGACGCTGCTGTTGGGATCTTTGTTCTCTCATAAAAAGCCACAAGATGACTGCAAGAAGGATGAGAAAGAGGCCAACCAGGAGAGTCGGGACAACGATCAGTTCATATTGCTGGTCCTGGACAACTGGGAAGGCAATTAACAGGAGGGAAAAAAGATTAAGAAGCCTGGCCTGATGCCACAGATCTTTCCTACCCAGCAGCCTCAGCCCATCATAGGTGAAATGGTCAGTTCTTCTGCCTTTCCCTGCAGTGACATTTAATGTATGTAATAATGGGAGCAACTCTAATCAGAAACCCCAGTTTTCCTGTTTCTTAACCCATCAAGCGTGTACTATGCTTTTTCTCAGCATTTTTCCTACTGAGATAGAGGATACCACATCTGAATCTCTGATCAGGACTCTCCCTGCCCTACCCTGGAAAGACAATGACCTCTTTCCCCATTCTTTTAATACCACTATCTGCATTTCTACTAGAAATCAGATCATCTTCTTCTAGAATCTATTCTGACCTTAGTCTCCATGATCCTAAAATCAAAGGGCAGGCATTTGTGGCATCTGAACTTACCACACAATTTGTCACTGAGACTGCATTCCAGTAGCACCCGCGCCATGCCCCTCTTCTCACCCATTGCCTCAGGGCTGCTCCTTCTCTGCTAGGCCCACAGAAAGTGCCCAGAGAACTTTCACAACCACATCTGTGAGTAATTTCCAAGGAGTGAATGATTCTGAGGAGAAAAAATGAAGCACACATAGGTATTTTAAATGTCTCTATGGATCACTAATTAAGTACGTAGATAGTTACCTCTCTGAACCATCCATTTATATCAGTCCATCTGCCTGATACTCAGACTAGAAGAATCCTTTATTTCCCCCTCTGGCATTTTCTCTGTTACACAGCTTTTACAGCCCTGATCTAATCTTATCCTTTCACCCCTTTGTTACTGAATTATTTTAAAAGCTCCCTTCCCACCAAACCCTTCTGCTACTCTGCTCAAGTACAGATTCATAGCACCTGTCTGAACAACTGTTTCTCATGGGTTATGTAGGCAAAATCGACATCCCTACAGTTTTTAAGTATGCCATGTTTTCTTTAGCTTTGCATCACATTTTGCTTTCAGTTTAAGAGTAGAATTTGCTCAAATGCAAATAGAAATAACTCCCACAAGGCCAGAGGGGACTCAATAGAGGTTGCCCTGTGTATCACATTTTTTTAAAAAAAAATTTCATTTTTATACAAAATTAATTCAGATAATGAATAAACAGGGTCAGATGTCATGAGAGATGAATTACTCATCTTTTTTCTCTGATTTTTTTCTCTGAAACATCTGTACCCTCACAATCAATGAACAGATGGCATATATCAATAAAAACTATTTAATCCCTCAGTTCTCTGGGCTTCAGTGAACCTCCTCTGTTCATATCACAGACTAACATTCTGACCAGGACAGAGATTAAAGTGTCAGTACCAAACCATCTTATTCTCTGATTCTTTTTAAATAAAAAGGAAATATATTCAAATAGTTCAAAAGTAATAACATAAAATATTAGAGCTATATTATGCTACTTTCTATTATTACATTACATGCTGTGCTTGACTATTGACACTAATGACTACAGTGCTATTTATTGAGGCAGAGTCTCTCTGTGCCTGAAAGATCTATGCAAAGACATCTCCTAGCTCTTATTCTTCCTGAAGCTCCGTGAGCTTATAGACAGGAATCTTTGGCTAAAAAACACCCTTACAACTCAGGAGAGAGACAGGTAAACAAAATTCCAGGAAATAGGGGGAGTCAAAAGGTGAGAAATTGTACAGAGGAGAGAGAAATTATTTTCTGGGTTTGTAAACAGCAAGGCATTTAGGAAGTCAGTGAATAGTTGGACAACAAAGTCCACCTCCTCTAGTTTATAAGCCCCAAAGGTGAGAAGAAAGGTAATTGAGAGAGTTTCCATGGTTAATGAGACTTTAAAGAAGGAAAGGAACCAGCAAAAGCACAAGAATTAGTGCCTGGAGAGGAAAGAGCAAAGGAGAGAAAGTCTTAAACATTAGCTTAGTAGGGTGAATTTAACTAATTGAAACTTTCTCACTGCCATTGTCATTTTTCTTTTCTTTTCCTCTTCCTTTTCAGGATATTATCAGATGTAATTATTTTCATTCAGGGAGCAGCCAGTTTAACAAGTTTGGTTCTCAGGGGAGTAGGTGCTGTGAGCATAATCTCTCTACCATGGTACAAATGGAAAAAAAGGGTCAGTCAGAAGTCAACTCAGACTTGTGAGCTCTGCCCAGAAACCAAACTGTACACCCACAAATACCCACTGAAGGAAGTAATTTGAAGCCCTATGTGCACAGTACCCCCACTCTGGACTGTTCATAGTTGTACCCCACAAAACTATAGGTGCATGGCCAAACACACCTTCTGCCAGTGACTCACACCCATGCTTATTCCCTCATACCTGTATATCACAATTAATACAGAGCACCCACCTTTAGGTACAGTGTGGCCTTCTACTGCACTTCCTGAACCAGGTGCTCACCATCTCCTTTATTTGCTGTAGGGAGTTTAAAGAGGCTAGGCTTATTATCACCTAGCAGCCCAAGGAAAATGGGTGCCAGAGCAAGGAGATGAATGTTCAGGGTGGTGAGGTCCACTCAGTGGCATTGCTTTCCAGCTATTTGTACAATAGGTTCTTCCCAATGCTTGCAGTTTGGGTAAAGGAATGTAAAATATTCCAAAGAAGTCCAGAATTTTTAAGATAGCACACCAGACATACCCACTTGTCCACAAAAGACTACATGGGAAAGTTCACCACACAGAGCCCATCAAGCACATAGATCAGAAGATGCTCACATTCAACACCACTTTTCTCTCTGTAATTCCTATTCAGTTGCAACATGGCATTGTCTGCACACTCAGTGTCAAACTGATAAAAGGTATGCTTTTATGCCAAAATCATCTAGGATAACTTTTCCCATGGGCCAGAATCTAGCCCATCTGGGGCTAGAGATGCAGCTCAGTGGTAGAGCACTTTCTTAGCACATGTAATTCCCTAGATTCAGTCCCCCAGCACTGGGAAGAAAAGGAGGGAGGGAAGCAGGGAAGGAGAGTAAGAAAGAGGGAGGAAAGGAGAAAGGGAAAAGAAGAAAGACAATAGGAGTCTAGTACATCTAATTTTTAAAAGAAAAGTATGCAATGCTTCTAGCCAACACTTCTGTACAATCTAATACTCTGTCCCCTTAATTATATCTAGATGGTTTCCTACTATGCTAAAAAGAAAAGTTGATATGTTGGCTACTACTTCTTCTCTTAGCTGAACTATAAAATACTTAAGTATATGAAGCATTATCCCACAGTTAGTGTCATGTATAATAAAATTCAGGGTCTTGAAATCAAGGGTCTAGGTAAGTTGTGAAATTGTTTACTCTGATAATGCATTTGAACATTGCAAAATATGTCTGTATATAGTTTGTGGGTAGTTCACACACACCTCTACGTACAGTGCCAAATCTCTTCAGGCCGGGTTTTAACTAAAACAATATTATTGCACCGCTTGTGGATGTTATTCATTAGCTTTTTTCTTCCCAGTTGCTTCTGGTTTCTCTTAGCATTTTCTCTTAGGTTTATCTCCCCTCTTGCATTAAGAATCCAGAGGAGGAAATAACACAATGAGGAAGGAGATACAAATAGGAAGAGAATGAGAGTGAAATGGGGAATGAAAGCCACCCGAGATATTTGCAAGGCTGTAGTCTGGAGTCTACAGAAGTTAATGATTACAACTAGAATGGAATTAAATATTAATATTAACTCTCCAGACTTTTACACATGTTCATAACACAAGCATAATTCCACACTGCATTTCTGTTCTGTTCTAATGCACACAAAGATACTTCTGTTTGCGATCGTAACATGACTCTTACTAGAGACATTTCTGTTCAGTTAGCACAATATCATTTCCTAGACACAAACACCAAATAACCTGTGAGTTTCCAGATGGAACTTATGTTCTCCAAATACATCTACATATCATACTTTAAAAATCAAATTCTTTCTCCCTAATCCTGCTGTGAAAAATTCCCTGACTGACCTCAGAGTGACATCTGGCCCAGTTCCCATAAAGTGTGATTCAAACTGTTCTGCCAGTCTCACCACCTGCTAGTCAACTCAGCTGGATCTGCCAACCATGATCTCTTTAGACCGACAAGCAACCCACACTCCCAGGTGGATGCCACACTGGGTCCAGGGAGCTATTAATGGTTATGGGCTGTGGGGCAGAGGACTGCAGACTCAGAGTGAGGAGGGAAAATCATGGCAGCCCCTTGTCAAGCCTTCTTGCGGAGCCAGTCAACCTTTTCTTCTCCTCCCCATTTCATCCTATCCTTGAGCCACTGAGTATCATTTGCTGGAGTTAACAGATTGGAAGTGAGATTGAGAAGAACTCAGATCTAGAGCATTCCAGAATTACTAATCTCCAACATCCTGTAAAACAAGTTGTCTTTCCACTGTTTTCAGATCTCACATGCATATATTGAGCACCCGCACTGTGCCAGTATTGTGTTGGACAATATCATACGCAGGATGAAAGGTAGAAACCAAGGGGTCAGATTAGGTGTGACTAAGTTATGGATTAGCCAATGAGAAAAATTAATAAGGGCAAATAAATGGCAGAGCAAGCACACTCAGGCCCAGGTCTTTTATTTATAAACTCAATGTTCCTTAAACTACTCTTATACATATGTATTTGTCATTCAAATGAACAAAACCAACAATGTCAAGAAGGAATTACATCAGAATCCATAAGAAACGTGGAAACCAAATTTTATCAACAAATACACTATAATTTAAAAAGAACACATGAATAAAACCTGCCTGTATGTGTGTTTTTTAAAGTGGTTATAGGATACAGATGATGTCTGCATATCTGTCTTCAAAGCATATATTTTTTTAAAAAAGTAGAACCAGAATTTTTTCAGTACTCACCAAAATGTGGAATCTTGGATTGTTTTCTTCACTCATTTTCCTGGGTCTGACTCTCAATCCTATTTCTATCTTCTGCCTTTTTAGTGGGGGGGGGGGCAATTCCCAGCAGGACTGGCTCTCTTTCACTATGAGCAAAAAAATCAAGAATGGGCCTTAAATCCCAAGGGACAAAACACTGGCCCAGGAGTTGGGATTTCTGGCTGGATCCCTCAGTGCCCTGCACTTCACCTTTCTACTGAAATAAACCTGTGAGGGGACAGAGTGAATGGACAGTCACTGAAGAGGTGATTCTTCTAAACCCAGAGAAGCAGATTTGATAGATAACCTGCATTATGCCTGAGGTGTCTTCCAGTGTGAAAGAGATGGAGAGGAGAGGAGGTTACCTTGTCCTCCAGCTCTGCTCAGGCACTGAGGTTGTGATTGTTCCTGATCTTTACTCTCTCTCACCTTCCTAGAGACCCAGGGCTTGACATGAACTTAGAAATCCTAAGAGAAGGGGTTCAGCAATGGTGCCTAAGTCTGTTTAAATTGAGGTCTTTTGATAATAAGCCTGAGTGTTATCAGCATTTCTTGCTCCTTCTTTTCTTCTCTCTACGGAAATTTCTGAACCCCATGTGATATACAGACTAGCTAAGGAAACCTAATTTGTGTCCTGGCAGCTACACAAGTTCACTTGGTAGAGAAGCAAAGTAATTACAAAGCAGACAGGCTACGTGACATCTAGGTAGAATGAGACCAGTGCTCACAGATGCCATAAACAGTGTCAGAATTTAAATATAATGACATAGATGAAGCATTTCCCTCAGAGGTGTTACACAAATTCAAAAGCTTATTTTTATTATATTCATCATTCCATTTTTTGTTTCCTAACACTTTTAAACCTCAAAAGCTCAGAAATACTAAATCTTAAATTATATATTCTCATGCCAATTATTTTCTTTTCCTGTGATGACTAATCAACAACAATTTCCTCAGGTCCCCAATTTTCTCAGCCCAAAATAAGAGCTACCAATAAGGGAAAAACCTAGAACACACAACCATTGCCCACCCTAAACACAATCCCCTCCCTCCATCACCTTTTCCTACCTGATAAACACACTGCACATGCTGCCTAGGGCTTCTTTCAATCAAACACCTTTTCCTTGCTGCTGTGAGTTGCATTGTATTTCCAAGGATTGGCTCCCCACTTTGAGATTCATTCTGGTAGTTTCCTTCTAAGGGGGCACCTATGGCTCTTTAAAAATCTCTTGGTGATTTTCCCCATAAGTGAAGAGATCTAGCACACTTCCTTCCTGCCAAAAAGAAGTCTCAAGCTGAGGCAGGAGGAGAGTCTACAAAAGATTGTAAAAGTACACATGTATGTGTACGCACACACACACACTTTCTTATTCTTTCATAAATAAGTTCCAGACCAAAAAGGCAGAGCAACAGAAGGACAGGAGATTTCACAATCAGAAAAGCAACTCAGCTGCCCTTTATGTCAATGTTGTTTCATAAAAGGTGTGTCCCAGTAAAGTTCTATATATAGAATATAATCCCAGGTAAACAATAACAAATGCCAGGCCAGATGATAAGGACACCTCTGGGAACACATTACCACCTCATGCAACACAGTCCGGAGACAAAAGCTCCTCTGTGGGGAGCCGTTTGGGCCAGGTGATTCTGGGTGAGCAGTCTAGGAGCTAGGGGAGGTAGGAGCAGCACTAGCTTGGTGCTGTGATAACAAAGTGTTTGAAGTTCTAGTTCTGGTTTGGTAGGTGATTCATTGAACATCTAGAGGCATAATACCTGACCTTGACACTCCTTTTCCTCCTACTTTAGGGTACAGGAAACCTGAGTCTCTCTGAGGGCAATAAAGAAGTACAAAGAGCAGCAGGAAGTGGATCATGCCACAAAAAGATCAGACCAATCATCAGCTCCCTCAGCCATTAGTCATCCCATCCCACCTCACCTCTTCCCTCCAAGGGCTTTTGAACTTGGGAGGTTTCCTTTTCCAGCATTTTCCTACCCATGTCATGGCAGTCCCAGAATCTCAGCAGTGTCTCTTCTTACGCTTACCCTGACTACAATTTGGTGGTGTTGTAAGAAGAGGGATTTAGAGTTTGACTTCTAATTGAAACTCACTTCTACCATTCATTCTGATTTTGTATAAGGTGGTTTAACTTTCTGAACCTCTGTTTTCCCACCTGTAAAGTGGCAACAATGACATCTACCTTCCAGCCCTTCCAGGACTATTGAGAGTTATATGGAATAATTAATGCAAAATACTTAGTGCCTTGCCATGACCACTGCTAACAATCTATGTGTTATTCTTTCTTTTCCTCCCTTCCTTATCCATCTGCTTAGCAGGTTGGGAGATAGTCACATAACTGCACCAATCAATTAAATATATACAACAAAAAATAACAAACAGAACAAAAACTCATCTAAATATTTAAAGTATTTGTGAATCTAAGTATGTTCATTTCTACATGTGGAGAGGGAGGTCAAGTATTAATACAATTAACAAGGGTTTTAAAACTTCTCATACTTCACCTTTGTGTCATTTGACAATTTAAGTTTTATAATTGCTAGTCAGTCTCTGAACTGGGCAATCATGCTGAGTAAGAGATTTACACAGATGGTTCAAATAGCATAATGCTGTAAAGAAAGGTATAAAAATGGAAAGAATGCTGTACAGTGGCATATTAACCAGGGAACAACTAACAGCACCTGCCCCATTTCTTCTGTGCTTAAATCTCTCAGCTCCTTGTAGCTAGTTCCACTGATACCGTACATATGCTGGATAATTTCCACATCGTTCCTAATACAATCCTGAGGGTGAAAATAAGAACCAGGTGTCTCATTCCCTTTCTTCCCATTCTTCTTACCATCCTCCCCAGCTTGGAAAGGTATAACCTGAACCCACTTTCACAAGATCTGCCAATTACTCTTGCTTCCCCTCAAATTTGGAGTTCTGTCCTGAATGCCACACAGACAGGCCTTGTCTTCTCTTTGCCTAAATCAATCCCCCAAAATAAGACTGGAATTGTGCCATATACTTCCATTACTGAGCTCCTGCTATTAATGGAAAGGCCTCCAGATAAATACAGCCCTGATGACCTCATGTCTGATAAATGACCATCATCCTTCCCTGACTCTACTTCGCTCCCACCAGCACACTCTAGATCATTGACCCTGTGTTCTGCCAATCACACCCAAAACCCTAGTTGCTAGTTCCTACCTAAATTTTACTCTATAACTGCACTGTCCTCCTCTGCTTAGAGTCTACCTGTACAGTTTAGTTTATCTTACATCATTCACTCTTAGGGGTCTAAGTCTCATTCTAAGTTACTCACCCAGAGAATAAAAAAATTACAAGAATTCATTAAGAATGTATTGCTGAGAAATGTTTTGCTTTAAAAGGTGAAAAGAGGGCTGGGGATATAGCTCAGTTGGTAGAGTGCCTGCCTTGCAAGCACAAGGCCCTGGGTTCGATCCCCAGCACTACAAAAAAAAAAAAAAAAATGAAAAGAGAAGGATATCAAGAGAAGTTTTTCTAAGTAAGTGGTAAACTGAGGCAAAAGAAAAGTAGTAACTGACTAGATAAAGATGGACAAGATACAAAAGAAGAGGAGAGACAGCACCCCGGCCATGAATCAGAACAGAGCTTGATATGATATCACGTGGTAGGTCAGGGTACATGGACAACAGCAAGAGAGGGGAAACAAGAAGAGAGGACGTTGTCCACATCAGCCAGGTACAGATAATGAGACTTTTAGGCCATGCTAAGATTTGCTCATTTTATTCTAAGTGCCACTAAAGAATCTTAAGTAGAAAGTGACAACATCTTTTTTAATAGTTTAAAAGACCATTATTTGGAATTATACTTAACAAGAAGAAGGATCAAATTACATACATCTGTTGGAAGGAGTTCGAGGGCATGTGCTGAGTAAGAAAAATCAATCTCAAAGATTCCAGACTGTATTTCATATATTCAACATTTCCAAATATAACAAAAGTAGGGAGACAGAATAGATCAGTGGTTGCCAGCAGGAAGTAAGAAGGTGTGACTATAAAAGGATCACTTGAGAGACTTTCTTTCTTTATAGTGATGGATGATTCTGTTTCTTGATTGTGGTGGTGGGTATATGAATCTATGTGTGCAATAAAATGTCACAGAACTATACCTAGAAAGGTACAAAATATGGAGTGCATGCAACAACTGAAATCTGAGAAAGGTATATAGTCCAGTCAATGATGCTGTGCCACTGTAAGTTTCCTGGTTTTGATAAGGCACTATTATCATATAGATGAAATCACCAGGAGAAGCTGAGTGACAGGTGCACCCATCTCTGTATACTCAATTTGGCAACCCTCATGAGTCTATAATTATTTCAAAATTAAAATAAAACATAATATTACTTCAGTAACCATTGAATAATATATTGAAGGTGATAAGAATGAATATAATAATACCAATTAAAAAGCTCATAGTTTCATAATAGTTTCATGGATTACAATATTGACAGCAGAAACAAATAAGAGAGAGATCAGAGCTCTGAAGGAAATTGAACCTACAGAACACAGTGTTTATAGGAGATGGAAGGGAAAAAGAGAAATCAAAAAGGAAGAATTATAGGGATTATGTGTTGTCCTTAACATTTTTATTTGAGATATCAGTGTGACTTTCTAGTATTAGAAATAATAATTTGGGGGGCTGGGGTTGTAACTTAGTGATAGAGCTTACCTAACATATGTGAGGTCATGGGTTTAATCCCCAGCATGGGAGGAAGGACGGAAGCAAGAAAGTTGATAGTATAGTTTTTAAGATTCATTGGAGAAGTCTGGACAGGAAATAAATATTTAGGAGTCATTAGATGATACTTAAAAGTCATAGTAGTTGAAAAGCTGACTAAAACAATTATGAAACCCATCGAACATGACTTCACATATCACCATTCAATAACAGAAAAACTTCCCAGGAGATACTAACATACAACTGGTGTAGAGAACTTCTAAAATAAATTATTCATTATATTCATTAAACCAAGTTTAGGCAATGGATTATTTATTTGCTCAAACATAATTTAGACCCTTGTTTCATCACCATGCAAAATAAATTTTAGTTGGAAAAAGAACTAGATGTTTTTATAAACTTAAAATATTAATATTGCCAGGCACGGTGGCACATGCCTGTAATCCCAGCACTTGGGAGGCTGAGGCAGGAGAATCATGAGTTCAAAGCCAGCCTCAGCAACTTAACGAGGCCTTAAGCAACTCAGTGAGACCCTATCTCTAAATAAAATACAAAATAAGGCTGGGGATGTGGCTCAGTGGTGGAATACCCCTGGGTTCAATCCCCAGTACCAAAAAAAAAAAAAATTAACATTATAATAATATGGAATTGCTAGTGACTTCTTAAGTTTATAAGAAGGCATAGGAAAATCACTATGATCACAATTATTAGACAAATAAAAACTGACTTTTAAATGGAAGATATCCCTGAACACACAAAAAAATATTACATTTATTTCCTTTTTTGTTCTTTGTAAACATACAGATTTGCTTCAAAATGATTCAAGAACTAAGGGGAGGAGAAGTAGGTGGAGACATTAATGAAACAAGATTGTGTGCAGGTGTGCATGTGGGTGTGTATTTGCTTAAGCAGAAGTTTGTTATTCTATTACAGCTGGCTTGCTATCTTAATACATCACACTGGAGCACAGCAGCAGGACCAACCTCTGTCACCTGCCTTTGCCCTGTACCTCTCACGTCTGAACTTGTATGCATGCAAAAGATACTGTTTTCCAACTCTTCTTTCCTTGTGGTCTTTTATATCTATCATGACAAATGCACATTTATCATTCACATTCCTAGGCTTTGGCCCCCTTTCAATTTTGTTACAGGTCTCAGAAGCATAGCATAGCCCATTTTTGGAACGCAATATACCCATTTCTACTACTAATTAGCTATGTACTCTTAAGTAAATTTCTTAATCTCTCCTAACCCTTAGTTTTCCCATTTGTTAAACATGGTTTGCAATATTATCTAATTCAAAGAGTCATTTAAAGAATTAAATAACTTCACACATATAAAGAATTTGGAATAATACCTAGCATGTAGTAAATACAGGCTGCTATAAATTATTCCTATAATAATTATAAAATTAAAGAATAATTCTGCAATAATTACTATTATCATTACTACTATTCCTCAAGTCATGTATCTTAAAATGACCTCTCTTTAGGGTAAGACCCTCATTCTCTACAATATCAATATGATAACATAATACCAGAACTAGAATATGCATATTTCTATGTTTGACATGGGAATTAAGAAAACTATTTCCTGATGTCTAAGTTTAATATATTCTTGCAATACATCTTAACTAAGCTTCTAGTACAATTTTTCACCCTCCTTGAACTAATCATCTGCTTTTTTAATCTTAAGTTTTTACCTGTAATGTTCATTTCTGTAAATAGCTTCATAGTTTTTGAATTTGAAAAATTCTATGCTTCTTAAAGTCAATAAGCAGCTTTTAGATTTCCTAGATGCTAACCCCCAAAACTTAAACCAGTGGTTCTGCTTGAGGAGTTTTCATTTGCTTGTTGTTCTTGGCATTGGGATTAGATCTAGGGGTACTTTACCACTAAGCTATATTCCCAACCCTTTCCCCTCCACCACTCAAAACAGGGTCTTGCTAAATTGCTTAGATTGGCCAGGAACTTGTGATCCTTCTACCTCAGTTGCTGGAGTCACTGATATTGCAGACATACACCATCACACCTGACTTGAGAAGTCTTTGTTTTAATTCCATTTTCTAGGATATATCTCAAATAAATTAAATCAGAGTTAAATTTTCTGGGAATGAGAACCAAATATTAATATTGATTTAAAGCCCCCAAGGTAATTTCAAGGTGCAACCAAATTTGGGAATGCTACTTTAATCCCTAGTTATCTCCCTTTCTTAATTAATGAAGAGAAACTGCATGAGGAGCTAATTTAATGGATAAGATTTTATATTGGCAACCATCACTCTAGTGCATTATCTCTCCCTTTCCCTCCCACCCTCTCTCTCATGCCTTCCTTCTCATTTTTCTATGTAATTTTGGTCAAACCTCATCTCTTCTGGATTTTTATTTCTAATCTATAAAATAATAAATCATAATCCTACAGAACATAATCCAGGGCATTCTGACTGGACAAATGAGAGAAAACATGAATTTAAAGTTTTAGAACAAAAGTATTTCAGAAATCTGAGGTAGAATTATCTTCTTCTTTTCCCTATTCCTGCCCCTCCACATATGCATATACCATGCCTATCTTTTCTGAAGAACTCTGCTTTCAGAAGTTGAAGTTTTTCTGCAGTAAATGATTTGTGGGTCCATTAAACAGTCAAAGCTTTGGTGTTTTAGAGAATTTCAAACCAGTATAATCATCACTATTTGTCAGCCACACTTTTTCTACTCCTTTATATTATCACTTATAATTTTTAGGAAGACAAAGATAAATGCATCTAAAGAAAGGTGATATAAGATGCACTTTGGAAAAAATCTGAGTACAAATGAACTTTAAATAATGCTATATTTGTAACTGTGTGGTCTCCAATATGACAAGCCCCTGGTGGTTAACTTTCACTTTGGCTTCAACTGCCTTCTGCCCTATAATTTGTGCTATTTCCCTCATTAAAATTATTTCTCATTAGAAAGTTCTAGGAAAGATATAGGATGAAAGAGAAGATTCCTCTCCTGAAATAGACAAAGAAGTCATGAGCCTCAGCAATGACCCTGAGTCCATGGCATATGTGTGACCCTAACCAAGACAATACCTTTGTCAGAGGTGTGTATGTGATGCCTTCTGAAAAATATAAAAAGAAATGAAAATGCAAGGCATTATCATTATTTATTGATATCTCATGGGAGTACCCAAGAAACCAGAAAGAAACACACAAAAATCAATATCTTTACTGTTTACCAATAATAAATATGCTGAAAAAGAAATCGAAAAATAATTCAATTCACAATAGCCTCAAAAAATAAAGTACCTAGGAATAAATCTAACCAAAGAGGTGAAAGAATTTTACAATGAAAAATAGAGAACATTGAAGAAAAAACTTAAAGAAGACACAGAAGATGGAAAGATGTCCCATGTTCATGGATAGACAGAATTAATATAGTTAATATTGTTAGAGACAGAATTAATATTAATATTAATATTGTTAAAATATATTACCAAAAGAAAAATACAGATTCAAGGCAATCCCCATCAAAATACCAATGGCATTCTTCACATAACTAGAAAAAACAGTCTTAAAATTCATTTGGAAGAGTAAAAGACCATAATAACCAAAGCAATTCTAAGCCAAAAAAGCAATGCTGTAGGCATCACAATACCTGACTTCAAATTAACTACAGAGCTATAGGAACAAAAACTGCATGATAATAGCATAAAACAGTCACATAGACCAATGGTACAGAATAGAAGACACAGAGAAAAACCCACACAGATACAGTCATCTGAACCTTGATAAAGGTGCTAAAAACATATGTTAGAAAAAGAACAGTCTTTTAAAAAAATGGAGCTGGAAAAATTGGTTTTCCATATATAAAATGACTCTAGGTCCTTATCTCTCACCATGCACAAAAATCAACACAACAGCTCAGGAGACTGACACAGGAGGATTGTGAGTTCAAAGTCAATCTCAGAAACTGAGTAAGGCACTAAGCAATTCAGTGATACCCTCTCTAAATAAAATATGAAAAAGGGCTGGGGGTGTGACTCAGTGGTTAACTATCCCTGGGTTCAATCCCTGGTATCAAAAAAAAAAGTCAACTCAAAGTGTATCAAAGACCTAGAATTTAGAAACTATGCAACTCCAAGAAGAAAACATAGGGTCAATATTCCAGCATATAGGCACAGGTAATGATGTAATAGGTCTCCTAAAGCTCAGGAAATAATACCAAGAGTTAATAATTTGGATGGCATCAAATTAAAAATCTTCTGTGCAGCAAAGAAAACAACTAGGAATATGAAGAGAGGATCCATATAATGGAATAAAATATTTGCTAGCTACTCTTCTGACAGAATATGAATATCTAGAATATATAAAGAGCTCAAAAAACTTATTCAACATCATTAACAATTAGGGAAATGCAAATAAAAACTACACTGGAATTTCATCTCATACCAGTCAGAATGACAGTCATTAAGAATACAAATAATAAATGCTGGAGAGGATGTGAGAAAAATAAACACTTTTACACTGTTGGCAGGATTGTAAATTAGTACAAACAGTATGGAAATAAGTATGGAGGTTCCTCAAAAGATTAGCTATACCAGTACTTGGTATTTATTCTAAAGAATTGAAGTCATCATACTACAGTGATACATGCATACCCACAGCAGCACAATTCACAATGGCCAAACTATGGGATCAGCCTAGGCATCCATCAGTGGATGAATGGATAAAGAAAATGTGGTATACATACACAATGGAGTTTTATTCAGCGATTAAAAATGAAATTATGTCATTTGCAAGAAAATGGGTGGAACTTGAGACCATTAATTAAGAGAAAGTAGCCAAACCCAGAAGGTTTGGGGGCATTTGTTTTCTCTCATATATGGAAGCTAGAAAGGAAAAAGAAAAAGTAAGGGGGCAGGGATCTCATGAAGCAAAGGGTGATCAGTAGAGGGATCTGGGGGGTGGGAGGCAGAGATGGAGGGGGAAAGTGCAGGGGATATTGGCCAAATCATATTCTTCCATTGTGTACATGTACAGATATGTAACAACAAATCCCATCATTATGTAAAACTGTAATGCACCAATAAAAAAATGTGGAGAGAGAAAAATAAATAAATAACCCTTCCCCCAAAATAGATGGGTTCAACATTACGTTTTGGAATGAAAGACTAACAAACATCTCAATAAAAAAGACAGCATCATATCACAAGAGTACAGAGAGCAATAAGTAAACTGCCTAAATTCCACAGGAAACATATCAAAAGATTTTGCGTAATGTGTATTTACATTGAAAACAAAGATTCATTAAGTGCTATTCACCACACCTTGCATTGCCTGTACATGACTCACCTCACATATTTTTGGACCTTTCTCCAGGATCCAGGTAAGAAGGCTAAATTTAGGTGTTGTAACCTTGACCCATGTCATCTCTCTCTTGTTCCACTAAACCCAGGTTCTTTCCATTTATCAGCATGGAGAAGACTCAGAAAATCAAGTGAAGCAATTTACTTTGGATTCTACCCTGCTGTGCTCCTCCTCAACCAATATTTGTGTTCAGCACAAGTTTTCTTGATAATGTTTTTGCTTCACACTGTTGCCAAGAACAGTATTTTGCCTATGGTTATAGTGGGAATTATTTATATAGTGCTAACCACAGATCAGATCGTTTTAAGCAGTTAACATATGGTGTCATTTAATTCTCACAGATGAAGAAACTGTAGCACAGAGAGTTAAGTAGTTTGCTCCAGATCACACCATTTTTCAACTGTGATGATGGGATTCTAAACCTAGTCATTTGGCACTAGAGTCCATGTACTTAAAATTTGTACTATACTGAACTCTCTCTCTAGTAGATCCTCAAAACCACTTCCTTTTCTTTCCTTTTTTTTAAGCAAAATTAGAATAACATTTAATATGCCTTTGTTTATTAAATTGACATATAATTCACATACTATGAAAGGCACCATTTTAAAGTATACAATTTAGTAGTCTTTATTATATTTGTAAAGGTATGCAACCACCACCACTATCTCATTGTAGAATATTTTCATCACCCCAAAAAGTAAAAACAAATTTCTGCCTCCTACCCAGTAGCAGTCACTCCCTATTGCTGTTTCTTTTCTTTTCTCTCTCTTTTTCTTTTTTTTGTGGTGGGATTGAACCCAGAGGTGTTTTTCCATGGAGCATCATTCCCAAACCTATTTATTTGTTTGTTTGTCTATTTATTTATTATTTATTTGTTTATTTATTATTTATTCAGGCTCTCACTAAGTCTTGCTAAGTTGCTGGGGCTCGACTCAAACTTGCAATCAATCCTTCAGCTTCAGCTTCCCCAGTAGCTGAGATTACTGATGTGCACCACCTGCCCAGCTAAAACTTCCTTTCTTTCTGAGGCTGAGTAATATTGCATTGTGTGTGTAAATCAGATTTTGTATTTCCTTTTATCAGTTGATGCATGAATGTTTTTCACTTTTTACCACTATGAGCAGTATTGCTATGAACATTCACATACAAGTTTTATATGAATATAAGTTCTCATTTCTGTTTGGAATTGTAATTCCACAAGTGGAATTACTGATGTGATAACTCTGTTTAAATTTGAGGAACGACCAGTTATTTTCCAAAGTGAATGCATCATTTCACATTCCTAAACAGCAGTTCATCATGGGTCTAGTTTCTCCACGTCCTCAACACACTTACTATTTTCTGTCCTTTTTTTATAGCCCCAGTGGCTAGTGTAAAATGGTATCTCACTGTGGCTTTTTGATGTGCATGTCCCTGATGATTAATAATGCTGAGCATCTTTTCATGTTTTCATTGGCCATTTGTATATCTTCTTTGGAGTAATGCCCTTTCAAATATTTGCTCATTTTTTAATCTGGCTACTTGTCTTTTCATTGTTGAGTTGTAAGTGACCTTTGAATACACTATGTCCTCTTCCCTTATTAGACATATTATTTGCATTTTCTGTTTGGTTTTTGTTTGTTGGTTGGTACTAGGGATAGAACCCAGGAGTGCTTTACCACTGAGCCATTTCCTCAGCCCTTTTTATTTTTTAACACAGGGTTTCACTAAGGTGCTTAGGACCTCACTAAGTTGGTGAGACTGACTTTGAGCTTGCAATACTCCTGCCTCAATCTTCCAAGTCACTGGGATTATAGGTGTGTGCCACTGTGCCCAGTTAGACATACTATTTGCAATATTTTATTCCTTTGTGCACCTGGTCTTTTCACTTATGATAATATCCTTCAAAGTTTTGACAATTTTGTCTTGAGTTGCTTGTGCTTTTGATGTCACATCTAAAACACCAATATCATGAAGATTTATACCTGTTTTCTTCTAAGAACTTTGTAATTTTAGTTGTTACATTCAAGTCTTTGGTCCATTATGTATTAATTTTTGCATAGGGTATGAGGAAGAGCTTCATATTCACTTTTTTTGCATGTAGATATCCAGCACAATTTGTTTAAAAGATTCTTCTTTCCCTAATGAGTTGCTTTTGGCACCAAAACAAAGTGGTCATAAATGTCGAAGTTTACTTCAGCACCCTGCTTCTCTTCTATTGGTCTACAGTCTTGCTTACTGTAGCTTTCCATTAGGTTTTTAAATCATTCAGTTTAAGTCCTCTACTTCGTTCTCTTTTTCAAAATTGTTTGGGCTATTCTGGGTCCATATGAATTTTAGAGCCAGCTTGACCATTTCTGAAAAAAAACAAAATAAACAGCTGGAATTTTGATAGAAATTATGCAGTATATTTAGATCAATTTGAGGAACACTGCCATCTTAACAATATTAAGTCTTCCTTACCTAAGAATACAGGATGCATTCCTTTTTAAGGATCCCTTGGTTTCTTTCAGGGAAGTGTTTTAGTTTCCAGGTCACAGGTCTCATGGAGTTGTGGTTGGTGATAACACTGACAGTTCCATAACCTCAAAGGGTCAAACCAGAACTTGTGTGTAATTTGATAAGACAACAGAATGTTCCATTCTCAATTAATCAGTCCCAGAATAATCTGGGCAATAATGACCTCCTAGAAACTGGCCAAAAATGCTACCTATATCAAGGACCATGGTGTAATATTAGGGTGCTGGTGATCTCTCTCCTAATGCATAAGGAGATGGAGTCTAAGGCACCTGATTCTATAGCTCTTTTGTTATCAGAACCCAGATCACTTTTTCTGACAGTCCTAAGAAAATCTAAATTTCTCTGGTTGCCATGAATTGGTGGGACCAGGTGTCCAAAGTATCCACATCCATAACTTCCACCAACAAGAATACCTCTATTTATCTATCCCCCTGCAGAAACCAGAGTTTCCTAGGCACCCAAACTATGTTTAAGTTTAAATCAAAGCTCACAAAGATGTGGCCCCAATATTACTGCTAAACCTCTACCTCATGGATGAAAATACACCAAATCTAGCACAGAGAATTCTATCCCAGGGTTCGAAGAAATTATTTTGGGGAGTAATTTGCCTAATGCACTGTCTAAATATCTATAAATCCATAACCTATCAACAGCTATGGCCTTGCTGATACCATCAAATATGTTGCCTACCTATAAGTAGATAACCTAAGTGCCTACTTTCATTTTCAAGTTAACCTGCTTCTATTTTCCAGTCATTATTAACTCAGTGTATTTAAAATAATCTATTTTAATATTGGCCCAAGAAAAGCAGCTTAAAAAGTTGTGTTCATAAAGGAGGGAACATGTAAACAATTATAAAGCACAAATGGTTTTTCTCTATTTCTTCCTCCCAATCCTACAAAATTGGAATATTCTTCAAACTATCTGCATTTTTGTAGTAGAAAATCATGAATAATAGCTCATGGCTGTTTAGCCAGCTTCATATTGCCTGTAGAAACTAAAGTTTAAGTAAAAGGTGATTTGCCTGAAGACAGAAAATAAATCAGAGATCTCATCAGGAGATGTGAGACTCCCTGATCACGAACCTACCGTTAGACCATCCTTAAGTAAGAATCATGGGTGAGGAAAAGAAAAACAATGAAGTCAAGGTCACTTGGGGTCATGAGAGATGCTTGGGCTTCAAGAAGTGATGCAAACACATCAAGCTCACCTCTCAGTGTCAGAAAGGCATTCCATTTATACACTGCCAATATAACAACCACCTCATATATTCTATGCCCTATAATCACACATCTTGCTAAAGTAACAAACAAGAAAAAAAGTAACCCTGCTATCCATCTCTTTTAACAATTTTTTTAATTGTCTAAGACTTTTATTTATTTATATGCAGTGCTAAGAATCGAATCCAGTGCCTTATGCATGCTAGGCAAGCGCTCTACACTGAGCCACAACTCCAGCCCATCCATTTCTTAATATCCCTTGCAAAGGAAGATTTCACATTATGAAAGGCAGCACATGTTTCAAAAATGCCACATAGGGTTGAGTTGTGGCTCAGTGGTAGAGCACTTGCCTAGCATGTGTGAGGCATTGAGTTCAATCCTCAGCACCACATATAAATAAAGGTATTGTGTTCATCTACAACTAAAATACATATATATTATTTTTTTAAATGCCACATAATTCTAAATTTTTGCAACAAAAAGAGCCCTTTGGAGCTGGGCATGGAGGCACACGCCTGTGATCCCAGCAATGTGGGAGACTGAGGCAGGAGGATTGAAAGTTGAAGACGATCCTGAGCAAATTAGTGAGACCCTGTTTCAAAATAAAAAATAAAAGGGTCTGGGGGTATAGCCCAATGGTAGTATTACTGAAAGCTTGGTCCTTGTCCCCAGTGCCAATCCAATAATAAGGACACAGTTTTGAAAGAAGGGAAAAAGGTTTATTGCTTTGCTAGCAAAGGAGAAACCCAGGCGACTCCTGTCCCAAAGGCTGTGATTCTGCCCATCAGCATGAACAGGGGGCTTTTATAGAGGTGATTCAGAGAAAATGAGATTACAGAGGAGAGATCAAGAAGGAGAAATCAGGGAAGAGAAGATCAGGGGGGAGAAGGGTAGGGAGAGGAAGATTGGGAAAAAGAAAAAAATGTAAGTTTCAAAGCCACAAGGCATATAATCATAAAATCAAGTGAACCCCCATTACAGTAGAGGACCCCTGGGTTTAACCTCCAGTACTGAAAAACAAAACAACAACAACAACAACAAAACAAGCCCTTTCAAACCAAACCAAAAAACCTACCTTCCAGTTACAAATGAGGACACTGAGGCCCAGAGCTGTCACTCCATCAGACACTGGATGAGCACTTAAGCCAAGACCAGCATTCTGTGTTCTCAGTCTCCCTTGGTGCTATTTCTGCTATGATTTCCCACCATTCATAAGGCAGCTAGAGATTTAGTCTTTTGTATATTCAGGCACATTTTGTAGGGATGAGAATGAGGAGGAAGATCCTGGTTCCTGTACTTCATCATGTGCATGGACTTTCACAAAGTCTTCTGCCTACTGGAACTCTGGATGTGCCGGTGTCTGGACTACCCTCTGCAAACCTCTGTCCCATATCAGATGTATATCCTGGTTGTGTTTCCATTGCTGGGGCTTTAAGAATACTCTAATGAATACTCCGCTCCTTTCTTCATTTACTATGACTCATTTTAATTCACACCACTTATCAGCCCCAAGGAAGGCTAAAGGGATCAGAGGTTGAGACCTGTGGGGCAAGAAGCAGAGGGAGGAGGCAGGGCGGCCATTTGACCTCGGACCAGACTGACTGGACTTGTGGAATCTGACTATGAATCTGATCAAAACAGGACAATCAAATCAGATTTTCAGTGTTCCCTTTGCCCCTTCCTCTTAAATGACAAGCCAAGCATGCCACCTCTACTCAAATGTCTTCCTGCTGCTTTAGCCAGAGGCAGCACTACATCTGGGCCCAGGCTGAAGAGGATTCAGAGAACACTTAGGAGAAGGTCAGCTGGGATCTCTCCCTGTCTGGGCCAAGTCAGCCCAGTGTGGCTAAAGAGGGACTTGGGAAATGGATCCTGAGCCCATTTTGCTGATATAAACCAGGGGGCAGCTTTGATACACAACGGACGCTGATAGCTTATGATTGTCTGAAAGAAAGAAAAGTGCTTGAGATTCACTTCTCTAACCCCCAAATTGTCATCTCTGGCAAATGATTTTCAATTAAGTTAGTAGTACAATATGAATATAACAATGCTGCCTTCTGGGGTTATTTAATATAACATCCTGCATTTATCCAACAACATAGTATGTCTGGGTAAATCATTCAATATCTGAGTATACAGCCAAAGCTAATAATTTCAAAGTTTTTGCAGAAAAGCACTTGATTTCAAGTGTGAATATTATGCATTTTTGCTGTTGTTCTTCTTTTCTGTACTGGGGCTTGGACCCAAGAACATTCTACCACTGAGCTACATCCCCAGCCCTTTTTATTTTTTATTTTGAGAGACAAGGCCTCACTAAGTTGCCCAGGCTAGCCATGTACTTGGGAATCCTCCTGCCTCAGACCCCCACGTCACTGAGATTACAGGTGAGAGACTCCATGCCTGGTTTATATGTGTTTTTGGTTATATGGTTTTCCCTTAAACTTTTAGCATCCAAATGCTATGTGTCTGCTATGGTTTGAATCTAGCTTGTCCCACCTGAAACTCCTGTTAAAATCTGGCTCCCAGTGAAATGGTTCTGAGTGGGGCTGGGAACTGTAAGAAGGGATTCAGTCTTTACAATGGAGGGATGCCTTTCTCACAGGACCAGATGAGCTACATACACACAGGTCACTGTAAAGAGAAGCACCCCTCACTTGTCACCTTTTGCATACACCCATTGACCTTCTCATAGCTCAAGGTTCTCACCAAATGCATCCATCTGATCTTGGACTTCCAACCTCCAGAACCATGAGATTTTATAAACAAATGTTTCTGTATAAATCACCCAGTCTCAGCTTTTCCATTAGAGCCACAGAAAAAAGACTAACAGCATTCTTACTAGAATTCTCATTTAACCTAGAATTACATATATATAATAATTTCGATTTAGACCACAGTTTTAGAAATAGAACCATATTTCTTTGTGTCCTGTTACCTGATAATTTGAAGAACCACCCTTAAATATATAGAGCAGGGGTTCCACCTATCATGGCTGAGAAAAATTAAAGGGCATTTCCTTTCCATTGTTAGCCAATAATTTTAGGCTAAGAGTTTAAAATGATATATCTAAAAAATGCAATCACAGCCAGGTGTAGTGGTGCATGCGCCTAATCCCAGAAGATTGCAGGGGATGAGGCAAGAGGACCACAGGTTCGAAGCCAGCTTCAGAATCTTTTCCAGGCTGTGAGCAACCTAGGGAGACCCTGTCTCAAAGAAGAAAATAAAAAGGGCTGGGGATGTGGCCATGTGAGAAAATAGATCACGTTTCAGAGAAGACAATGCTCAGAATTTGGAATACAAGAGACTGATGTTGGCTAAGGAGAGCATGTACCTGGAACTCTTTCTATTCCCTGCAGATTTCTCCTTAGAAAGTGGCATTGACATCGTGATACAGCCAGACTCCATACTGCCCAACTCAGCTGGCATTTGAAGGAGGGAAAACTCCTGGAGAAGGGTTCTTTGATCTGAGAGAGCAATGAGACTACTTCAGGGCATGAGGTCACCAGTCAGGGAGTGGATAAGAACCCTTCCCTCATTCTAAGTCTTCCTTTCCTTATCCAGAGGAGACAATCTGCCTCTAAACTCTAAATCATCTCCTCATTATTATGAAATTCTGCAGTGTAAATAATAAAAGACTCCTTTTCTCAAACCTGAGAGGATTCCTGGATATTTTGCAGTACTTCTACCTTCATTTTCTAAGAGGAAAAATAATAAAACAACCAAAGACCACTGAGCCAAGTGCCTATTCTCTGGTCTTAAATATAGTGCCAGTGCTTAAAAACACATTTCAGACCCCTGATTCAGCCAGGACTGTATCCATTCAACACTGATGTCTGTGTAATCAGTAACTTTACCTTTGTGCACATTCATTCACTTTTACATTCTTTGTTCTTTTTTTCTTCTCCAATTAGAAACTTTTCAGAACATGATCTACTAACACAGAACATTTAATCCCCAATTTATTTATTCAATACTTAACACTAAGCTCACCTATTATCATCTGTTTCTTTCCTACAGATAGTAAGTTTTTCTTTAGGTCCCTTATTAGTCACCTTCTTTGGGTTCTCCATTAGCACAGCCCAGAAGTAGACAAAGAGCAGAGGCCATGTCTAAATTCAGAAAACATGTAGGGGAAACAGACCAGCTATACCTAGGCTGGTGGGGAGGACAAAAGTGAAGTGTTAAAGTTAGAAAAAAACTTTTGTGGGAAGGGTTTAGGGGCTTTGCCAATTTTTTCATTACTGTCTTCCCAGCACCTAAAATATTGTCTGGCACTTATCAGAATTCATATACCTGTTGAATAAAAAACTAAATTCACTGATAAAAGCATATGATATTAAGATGATGTTTGTTATTTAACTTTAGAAAGGTATGATGCATCATTCCCTTCAGGGATAAAATGTTTCAGGGCTGTAAGTTTGAAAAAAAAAAAAAATGAAAAAATGAAAAAAAAAAAAAAGTAGCGCTGGATCCGAAAGAAGTTTTATAGAAAAATAATCTATAGAAATTAACGGGGTCTAAAAGATCAAACTGTAATTACAAATATAGAAAGAGTAGCATATAGTGTGTTCCCCAGGAAGTATGAGGGTACCCTGCTTCTGCCTGATAAAGACACATTCTTCACTTTGTCTTTAGACTGAATGCTGTTTTTCTTCATAAAGGGGAGCAGCGCAGCAGCTGGTAAAATATCAACCCCAGAGTAAAACCCAGTAAGGACACACCCTTCAGAGACAGGGCAGGTGCAATAGGCAGAATAATGCCACTTCCAAGACGTCTATGTCTTCATTTCTCGAACCTCCGAAAGCATTAGATTTTTGTTTTTCGTTTCCTCTCTCTCTCTCTCCCTACCCCTCTCTCTCTCTCTCTCTCTCTCTCTCTCTCTCTGTCTTTGTCTCTCACTGCATGTTCTATTGGTGCATTATGGTTGTACATAAAGATGGGATTTGTTGTTACATATTCACACATGCATACAATATATCAATATAATTTGGCCAGTATCACTTCCCAGCACCCCCTCCTGCCCCTCTACCTACCCCCTGGGAAATCATTTGTTTCTAATAGGCTTAAAATAACAAAGGAATATTAAAGTTGCAGATGAAACTAATAGACTAACCTTACCATAGGAGGTTATCTTGGATAACTCAGTGATCACCAAAGTAATTTCCAGGAGCTTTACAAGTACAGAGGAAGGAAAAAGGGTCAGTGTGAAGGGATGTGGGGGTCAGCAGGCCATTCCTGACTTTGAAGATGGAGGAAGGGAGCAGGAGCCAAGAAATGTCAGTAGCCTCTGGACACCAGCGAGGCCAGGAAACTGGTTCTCCCCTGGAGCCTCCAGAAGAAACACAGACCTGCCTACCTGTCTAAACTCTGACCTCCATGACTATAAGAGAAAACAATTGTGTTGTTTTAAGTCACCAGGTTTGTAGTAATTTGTTAGAGTAGCCATAGGAAAAGTATACACTCAAGTTAAAACAAAACTGAGCTGCAGAATCCTAACTGCCTGTGGAAGCCTGGAGCACTTGCTTGTCAGCACCAGAGTGAGAGGCTGGGGAAGGGTGGGCAGTGTCTGCAGAAGACAATGAGCAGAGCCTAACCACCTTTGAACATGTGCATACTTAAAGACCTAGTCGCTGGAATGGGTTGAATTGTGCCCCCCCCATTCCCGTATTGAAGTTCTAACACCCAGGACCCCATAACGTGACCTTATGTGATGATAGGGTCTTTCAAAAGATAAGCAAGATAAAATGAGGTAAGTATGGTGGACTCTAACCCCTTATGACAGATGTTCATACAAAAAGGGTAAATTCAGAGACAGATAAATACAGTGGGAGAACAAAGAATATGAAGACAGCTTCTACAAACCAAAGAAAGTGGCCCAGAATAAAACCTTCCTGCACATCCCTCAGAAGGAACCAATCCTGCCACTATCTTAATTTTGAAATTCTAGCTTCCAAAACTTGAAACATTAATTACAGCTGTTCAAGCCACCCAGTTCTGTAGTTTTTTGCTGCCGCAATCCTAACAAACTCATACAGCAATTAGGTGCTGAAGAAAAAGTGTATGATTTCCACTGAAATGAACACTCAGGATGCCTCATTGAAACAGATGATCCCTAGCTCGCTGTGAGTGGAGATTCTGGTGTAGGGACTCTGACAATCCAGGTGGTCAGTACAAAGCTGTGCTTGCAGGTGCTGTTCAGTTTGAATGCTGCTCATTCTAAGAGCCAAACTGCTTTATTTCCACAGCCTCGGTGGTTCTAGTAGGCTGTGTGAAGAAAGTGTGGTCTCAAATCTATGAAGAAATCAGATGGGGAGAGATTCATTAGAGAAGGAAGTAAAACATCACACAAATGAACCAGAAACAAAGGAGACAAAATGGAAATGAAGTCGAGGGACCAACCTGTGGGAAAAAGAAGAGAGTCGGAAAAGAAAGATTAAGAAGCAAACAGATTTGGTTAACTAGAACAGCAGATCACATTGTACAGTTAATAAACATGGTTACAGATATTATCTCATTTAAATATCACCACTACCATGTGAGGTCATTTCAGCATGAGGCATGCTTCACAGAGGAGGACGCTGAAGCCAAGACACTATCTGAACACCTGTGCAGTCCTCCCACAAGGAATTTCTGTACCCCATTCCTTCCCATCTCCCTCCTGACTGGGAACAGAGAGAGGCCCCTGTCCCAGGTTTACTTCCTGCTGTTCGCTTCACATAAAGTGCTGACACCCGTAGTCTTACAAAAACACAGAAGCCAAAAGCCAAAAGATGCTTGTTCTGAAGAAATACAGGTTATTTCAGCTGGTGATTATCGTTTGTTCCCAAAAAACACAAACAGCCCATCACGACCATTCCACTACAGCCTCCTCCCCAATTTTCTTTCTCAGCTTCCAAGTCCATCCCAGCTGCATCATTGTGTCCCACTTCCTCCCTCAAACCCCAAACACCCCGTTCACTACCGTGTCCCTCCTCCGGTCACTCTGGTTTCAGACGGAAGTGGCCCAGTCATGGGGGAAACAAGGACCGGTTTGGGCAGAGCAAGGTGTGCCAGCCTCAAGGAAATGCTTTCCAGCTTCTCCTTCCCACTGTGGGGCGTGGCTGCCAGCAAAGGATGGAGTGTGGGCGGGCTCCCCACAAAGGGAGGCTGAGGGCGCTGAGGTTTCCCACACTCACCACACACCAAGCAGCAGGAAACCTCGGGTGAAACTGTAAAAGCTGGACTTGCTGCCCAGCTACCTGCTCATTTCCTACTCTGGCGAGTGTTAGATGGGCAGGTGCAAGGGAGACTCCAGCCCAGGTGAAACCCGAGTCACGATGAAGCACAACAGCGCCACCTCGCGTCCCAGCCCAGAGCAGCTGTTCTTGGTGGTGGAGAGATTGTCAGGACTAGATGATCAGGACTGGGACTTTGCCCCACCCCAACCGTTTGCTAAGTCTAAGGAGAGAGTTTTGAGGACTGCTGCAGCAATAGAAAACGTGTAAGAAATAAGTGGAAATAAAGATCATAGGAGTAGGGAATCCACAAAGGCTTTTAAAGACATATTGATCATAGGTAACATGAAATAGATGACCAATTTGTTGAGAACTGATTGTCCCAAGGAAACATCTACTAGAACAAAACGAATTTGGGTACAATGCAGTCCGGAGTATTTAGAGATTGAAGTACTTCAGTTCAGTACTAGAGTTGTTTGTTTTGAAATTTCTATTTCTCCTGGAGCTTTTTTCAGGTAAATGAGTTGAGGGTGTAGATCAGTGGGCGAAGGCTTGCCTGGAACATGAAAGGTCCTGGAATCCCCATTTGTGTTTAAAATAAATCAAACAAATCAAGCGGTGACGCACACCTATAATCCTAGCGACTCAGGAGGCAGAGGCAGAAGGATCGCAAGTTCAAGACCAGCCTCAGCAATTTAGCCAGACCTAAACTACAAAGGTCCCAGAGGCTGGGGAGGCTGAGGCAAGAGGATCGCAGGTTTGAAGCAAGTCTCAGCAACTTAGGAAGGTTGTAAGGAACCTAGTGAAACCCTACCTCAAAATAAAATATAAAAGGCCTGGGGAGGTGGTTCAGTGGTTAGCCACCCCTGGGTTCAATCCCTGGTACCAAAAACAAACAAAAAACAAACAAACAAACTGAAACTAAAAAGGGCTGGGGCCAGAGTCCAGTGGTTAATCACCATTGGGTTCAATACTTAGTACCAAAAAGTGTCCAATGACTGGGGATGTGGTTCAGTGGTAAAGGGCTCTGGGGTTCAGTTCTGTGCACCAAAAAATATATACAAAAAAATAAATAAATTTTTTTTAAAAACAGTATAAATTGAACTGAATTTTACATTTTAAAATGTCTACTAGTTAATTTTATGTTTTGTAATATTACCTCATATTTTTAAAAAATATTTCCTAATCCATCTATTGTTCTTTCCATCCTTTCAGTCATAGAAAATAAAAGCAAAATGGCTGATCTGAACTTCAGGACATGTGACCTATTCTACCTCCTATTCTCCTTGACACTGGTTTCCTCATTTTTGTAACTCCTGCAGCATATTGCTAGACACTCACTTGATGAACAGAAGTTAGATTAAAAATCTAGCTATTGTCAAAGAGTGAAAGAAGTTATAACCTCTAATCCTAAGAAAAATATAGGAGGCAAAATTTAACTCTCAAACCTCTTTCAGCAATTCAAAAAAAGTATAAATTCTAAGAATATTTGACAGAGAACATTGAGAACAGAAATGACTAGACCCAAGAACACCCATACAAGATGAGAAAGCCCTACTTACAGCAGATATAAATAGGAAATGTTTGTGACTTGTCACACACATTATACTCATGAGCAAAATGCCTAGAATACCCATTATTTCTCATTTCTCTCCATGTAGTCGCTACCCTATCCTTTCAAATATCACTTCCATCTCAAATTTATATCCCTTGGACTCATGTTCAGCAATGTTTCAGTCCCTGTATCCCTGCCAAATGGTTATTTCTGTCTTGAAATGAACTCAAATGGCATTTGTGGAGTGTTCTGTGTCTATTTCTGCCCATGTTAAGTACTGAACAGCAGGAAGTCACATTAAAACACACACTGGCAACCTCTTCATTCTCTGGTTTACACGGAATTAAACTACCAGATCCTGTTCTCCTCTAACTCCTATATAGCTGCTCGTTCACATGACTTAGTATTTTCCTTCTTATATGACTTCCCACTCTGAAGAAGGACACCAGCTTGCAGTCTGTTGGGTGGACACTCCTGGAATGTATTTACATGAGGAATTCCTGGGAATTCATTTATTAAAGAGAGAAAGAAAGCCAAAGCCTGAAGACACTGTCCATTGACAGAGTAGCTTATGCTGAGCACAGTGATGCACACCTGTCATCCCAACTTCTGGGGAGGCTGAGGCAAGTGATCACAAGTTCAAGGCCAATCTGGGCAATGGAGGGAGCCCCTGTCTCAAAATAAAATTTAAAAGGGGTAGGAGGGCTGAGGATGTGGCTCATAGGTAGACAGTTCCAGGATTCACTCCCCAGTACCTAAAAAAAAACAAAAAAAAAACCAAAAAAAAACAAAAGAATAGCTTGGAGCTCAGCACTGAGTCTGTCTCCACGTCCTTTGACCAAGTCCTTACAATGTATAACTGAATTCTACGGAAAGGAGATTATAAGTAGAACAGTAGAGTTTTCACACACACACACACACACACACACACACACACACAAATGGGTGCACAGAGTAGTGCTCCTATGAAACTGTTTCAAGGACACAATACAAAGTGAGGCAGACGGAGGCATCAGACTTTACCTGCAAATACAGCGCTACTTCACCACAAGAGGGCAAGCGCTGGCTGTCAGTGATTGACAGCTCCACAGGATCTTGAGGCTGTCCTCAAAGACTTGCAAGGGCAACAGAGGACCAGGACACCTTGGATGGAAGCTGTGAAGAGCCAGCAGTAGAGACGCTGCTGCCTGCTTGATACCACAAATGGGATTTCCAAGCCCCTGAGAGAACCACAGATTCCCAGAGGGAATTGAAGCAAGACAATGGAAATGGTGGTGGGATCCATAAAGTAGCTTGGGATTAGGTTGTGATAATTTGTGAGGTCCCCTAGTACCTAGAGGATTCCCAGGACACTTGGGGAAAGGATCTTAGAAACACCAGAGGTTCTGCAACCAATTAAAGGAAATGTGGGATAGTATTCTCAGTATGACCTCATGCTCACCTCAGACAGGCATATTCCAGGGAATGTTGGTCATGGGGAACCTTTCATGTATATGCTGTTCCTTTTCACTGCATACCAGTCTTAGATGTTGTGTATTAGTTCACACTGCATATTAGTTTCCCATTGTAGATGTAAAAAATTATACAACCTGATGGCTTAAACAAAACAAATTTATAATCTTATGGCTCTGGAAGCCAGAAGTTCAACAAAGATCTCCCTTGAGTAAATCAAGATTGGCTGGGCTCTATTTCTTTCAGTGAGATTTCGGAGAGAATGTGTTTCCTTCCTCTTCTGGCATCTAAGACATCTCCCTCATTCTTTGGTTTGGTCCATACTCCTGCCCACTAGAGCCATTAGATACGCTGGAACATCTCTGAAAGGTAACAACTAGCTCTCTCTAAACTCTCTCAGGGCTGAGGAGCAGCCCACCACTTCCCTCTTTATTCCATCCTTCAAAGCTAGCAGTGGCTGGTAGAGTTCTCTCACATCACATGTATAAAGATCCTTCTTTCATTGCTGTATGCATGTCTTTCTCCGACCACAGCTGGGAAAGTTACTCCACTCTTAAGAGTTGATATGATTATTGGATTGTGCCCACAGGAGAATCTTCCCCTTTAAAGTTCCAATATCTTATTCTCATCTATAATGTCCCTTTTGCTACCTGAGGTAACTCAGTGACAGGTTCTGAGGATTAGGGTGTGGATAACTTTGGGGGGGGGCTTAGTTCTGCCTACCATAGATTGCTTAGAAGACCTCGTAGTATAAAGTCCTTTTCTGATAGTTCTTCATAGCCTGTGTTTCCTGCAAATAAAAGCTGTTGACCATAAAAGAAGGGTCCCCCTTGTCAACTACTTTTATTATGGACTAATGCATACATATTCCCCAGGGGGAGAATGTGATGATTTGGGGCACTATGCCAACAATCTGAGTCCATTCACTTTCTTTTTCTTTTTTCCCACATTTCCCCATGATTTTCAAAGAACCATTCAGTGCATTTAGAGATCACTGACCTACAGCTAGGTTCCACACTTACATCAATTTGAACAGTTTTCAGATTCTCAATTTTCTTACTTGTAAATAAAAAGTTTAGGCACAATCAGCTGGGTGTGGTGGAGCATGCCTGAAATGTGAGGGCTGAGGCAGGAGGACTGTGAGTTCAAAGCCAACCTTAGCAACTTAGCAAGGTCCTAAGCAATTCAGAGAGACTCCATCTCTAAATAAAATATACAAAAGGACTGGGAAAGTGGTTCAGTGGTTAAGTGCTCCTGGATTCAATCCCCAGTACCAAACAAACAAACAAACAACAACAGCAACAAAATTATGAGGCAAGATCAACTTCAGGCCCTTGTCAATTTTTACATTCCATGATTCTCTAATCCTTGAAGACCCTCCCCCCAAAAAATCATTTAGTCCAAATGCCAGGAGGCAGCTCATTCCATTCATAGCAGGTGATCAGCAGAACACTAAGTAGAAAATGTGACTTGACTTCTAACTCCCAACTTCTTTATGTGTGCAATGAAACCGGACATGGCAATGCACACCTGGAATCTGAGGAGGCTGAGGCAGGAGGATTACAAGTTTTAGGTCAATCTCAACAAGTCAATGGAACCCTTTTCAAAATATAAAACATAAAGGGCTAAGGAGTGCAGCTCAGTGGTAAAGCACCCTGGAATTCAATCCCCAGTACACTCAAGTGTTTTAATTAAAAGATTAAATGGAGATGAAAAATATCTTTTACAGAGCTCTTGGAAGTACAAATGAAAAAATTCAAAGTACTTTTTAAAAACTGAAGACACTACTAAGTGTTCTCTCATAGTACCAAATATTAGTAAGAATATCTAGGTTTCTACTCATCTGTACTTGTGCAACCTGTAGTTGGTTGTATGTTTGTCTTTATGGGGGCGGTACCAGGGATTGAGCTCAGAAGCACTCAGCCGCTGAGAGAAATCAGCAGCCCTATTTTGTATTTTTTTTAGAGACAGAGTCTCAGTGAGGCCCGTAATGCCTTGCCATTGCTGAGACTGGCTTTGAAATCGAAATCCTCCTTTCTCAGCCTCTGGGGCGACTAGGAATACAGGCGTGGGCCACAACTCCTGGCTCTGCATTGTCTTTGAAATATTTTTTCTTATCCATTTCTGTTGCCTTTAGGTAAAACATTAAAAATTACCCTGAATAAAACTCTGACATATAGCTTTCTGGTTTTATTATTGAAATCTGTTCAATCTCAAGTTGACTTAGAAACACTTTTATGCGAGCATGTGTGTGTGTGTGTGTGTGTGTGTGTGTGCATGCACTGGGGTTTGAACTCAGGGACCCTTTACCACTGAGTTACATTCCAGCAGCCCTTTTATGCTGAGATGGGGTCTCACTAGGTTGCAGACACTGGCCATAAACTTGTAGCACTCCTTTCTCAGTCTCCCAAGTTGTGGGGATTACAGGCAGGTGCCACCACACCCAACCAGAAACACTCTTTTGTATGATTTCCACCTACTTCATTAATAATGGTGAAAATAATAGGGTTTTAATGCATAAACAATTCTACAGAAGCTGATACTAGTTATTTCATAAACACTGTTTAAATATGAATTTTTAATAGTTATTTGCCTCCCTAAGAGGCTATCAGCTTCACATCAAGAGTGCACGTCCTCTCAGCTGTGCACATCATACAGCTGGGAAATGCCCTGTAGATGCTTTTCATTTTCTTCTGCCTCCATTTCATCCTATAAAATGCTCAGTACAGTCTACTTTCTGAATCTCTCTCTATCTGGTGTACTTTCTTTTATTCACTGCCTAAATACACCCCTCTCTTTTTCTTGCCTGGTTTTCTGTAAGGGTCTTCTAACCGGCTTCCATTCATCATTCTTCTCCCTCTCATGATTTTTTTTCCAATAAGCAAAGCCTTACCATGTAATATCTCCCTGCTCCATGTAAGATTTTTACATCATTACAGAATGAAATTCCTAATGATTGTGAATCTCCATAAACACTTACCTGATCTCCACACTGCAATATCTTTTGGTCTTTTAAATATTTTTAAATATTATGATTATTCACAATCTCTAAAACAACAACAACAAGCCCCAAGAAGTACTAAGTCCTTTCACCCCACCAGGGAACTTGCATACTCTGTCCACTATGCCTGTAACCCTTCCCCTTCCCTTACCTACTCATTCTCTCTATTTCTTTAGGATCCAGCTGACCTGTGAGAAGTACATTTTCTCTCTGAGTTCCATTTAAATCCTTTCCAATGCAGACTGTTCTTCCTTCTGAGCACCCAGAGTGCTTCTCATTTGTGATGGTTCCCTGTGTGCTTCTTAGGTAAGCTGTTCTCCTTGATGGCAGAGAACCTAGCAAAGCACTGGCAACTGTGTGTTAAATGTGAGAAGATCAGAAAAGTGATGATCTTAAACTGAATTCTCAGATAATTCCAGGTTCATCCACTTCTTTGATTCCCCTAACAGCTTTGTGAGATAGAGAAAACATTTGGAAGAGCACACATATTTTTTACCGTACTGTGAGGAAATTGAGACTCTGGTTGTGCCTTGTCCACTGTTACACAAAAAGTAAGGTCCAAGATCAAGATTTGAATTAATACCTTCTCTTTCCAAGTTAAGTGCAATGCTAAATACATATTTTTACCCAAATATGCAAGCATTGCTAGTAAAGCATCAACTATAAAAATATAACTGTGTGATAAATTCTCTAAGAAGTGATCAAGAAATGCACTGAGATCAGGAAATCCAAATCCCATTAAGGATTCATTTATGTTAAATTATTAACAGTACAGAGGGCTGAATAGAGTTCAGACAAAGGAAAGCCAGCATGTAGTTTGTCATGTATGTTCTACAATCATCAGGGGAAAGTGTGCTTTTGCCAGATGATGTGAACATATCGTAGAGCATAAAATTCCCCTTATTGCATGAAACAAGATCCTTGGTGTTTTTCCATCTGTATCACCTTGACTTCCCAGTGTCTTTCAAAAACTTTAAACATGTTTCCAGACCACTGCCCTTGTGATTTGCTATCTCTGGAATGCTCTGTCCACTAGCCTGTCCATTAGCAGAGCTAACCCCCTTGCTTCCTTCGGGTGTCTGCTCAAATGTAATCTTATTAGCGAAGCCTTTCCTGAATACCTCACCCAACTCCAGCACCCATACCTTCTCCCCTGCCCCAGTTGGACCTATAACAGACATACTATACAATTTCTTGTTTATTTATCACCTCTGTTCCCTAACTCTGTAAGTACAGGATCTTGTTTTGCTCAGAAATGTGTACCCAGAACCTAAAACAATATCTAGCACATGACAGCCTCTCAATAAACATTTGTTAAATGGTTGAATGAATGTATCACTGATCCAAGGGTTGTATTTCCTTCTGGTTGAAGTAGGACGTGTAGTTGTGCCTGTTTTTTAAGCAAATAGTTTGACTCTTTTTATATATGCACTGAACCATATTGCTATTTGTTTCTCTTAGAAATAAATTTGTTGCACATCTCAGAACCAAATTCTTGGCCAAATTCTTGGAAACCATGGCAGCTGGGGCAGCCTCCGGGCAATTGCCAGGCTGCATCTCTTGGATAGTAGGTATTTCTCTACGACCCCAGTTCTGCCTATTTCTTGAATCATCCATCAAAACTCTGAAACAGAGTCACCTTCAACAATCTTATTGAGCAGAAACCATTATTGAAGTCCAGACAATAGTGAAAAATGTAAGAGAGTTATAGCGCACTTTAAATACTATCTTCTTGACTGGAAATAGAGACAGATATTTGGGAAAGAGCTTATGAAACTGACAGATCCCAATGAGCTGAGGTTTTTCTAGGTCAGATATAGCCTTTTCTTTGATTTGTTCTACTATTATGTAAGATGTGTGTGTGTGTGTGTTTGTGTGTGTGTGCACGCATGTGTGTGTTCAGGTGTGCATAAACCCATTTCTCTTTTCTGACAAATATATAAGGGGTTGTGACGGCTTCCACCACCATATCAAAGGAAGACCAGGAGGTCAGGCAAAGTGTTGCCAGGTCCAAGTCCCTGTGGACTTCCCCCTAGAGAAACAATGCTTGAAGTTGTAAAGGTGAAGCTGAAGCTGGGGTGGGGACTCCAGGAATTAAGAGATGCCAGGAACATGGACTTTGAGCTGAGCCAAGCTGGGAGCTGCAGAGACCACCAGGCTAAAAGAAGCCCATGTGCACTGTAACCAAGCCCTTAGGAAACAATACTTCACAGTCCAGTGTCCTGGACACTGTAGGGGGCACCGGGGGACTCCTTGCCCATCTGGGTCTCGGTATTATTTTCATTCCAGCCCTTCTTCTGTGCCCTAGTCCTTCATTTTGAAATGGGAATGATTATGCTGTGCCACTTTATTTTGAATATATGAAACTTGCTTTTGATTTTGACAGGGTATCACAATCAAGAGTTTTTCTTGTCTTGGAGGCCACTTGGACTTGGACTGGACTTTTGGGTGGTGCCAGAGCTGTTGAGAGTATGAGACTCTTGGAGATACACTGGGTGCATCTTGCTCTGTGAGGAGGATATGAGCTGTTTAGGAGACAGTGGCAGAAAGCTATGATTTGGATGTGAGGTGTCCCCCAGAAGCTCCTTGTTAATGCAAGAATATTCAGAGATCAAAGGAGTGGATTGTGAGAGCTGAAACCTCAGGAGTGCATCCTAGTTACAATGAACTGGGTTGTGAGTGTAGGAAGCTGGGACATGCTCGGAGGAGGTGGCATACTGGGGACTGTCCCTGGAAGTGTTCTTCCTGTGGTCCCTTCCTGTCTCTTCTTTCTGACCCCCATGTGTTGACACCTTTCCTCTTCTGGGCCCTTCCCCCATGATGTGCTGCCACACCTTGGACCCAGAGCAAGGGAGTCAGTTATCTCTGACCTCTGAAAACGTGAACCCCATATATGCTTTCTCTTCTCTAAGCTGTATTGTCATCTACTTTGGTCACAGTGACACAAAAAAAGACTTAAAGCAAGGGGAGGGGTCCTTTGGGTTCTCTTTCCTTTTTCTCCCTCCACACTTCTGCTCTCATTTGGTTCCTCTGTTGCCATGGTAGCCAACGGTCTCAGAACAGAGACTCTGACAGTTGCACTTCTTAGTCACTGGATTCAGGATCTGAAGGGCTTCAGCTCTCCCGTTTATGCTTCAGGATTGGCAGCATCTCTATCCTGCAGGCAGTCACAAGAGCCAGGAGTGACAGAGATTGTAATGTGTGTGTGTGTGTGTGTGTGTGTGTGTGTAAGAGAGAGAAAGTCAGAAAGAGAAAGCCACTGTGAGTGTATTCTCTTCCCCAGTGACATGCTGGAGCATCAAGGGAAATGCTGAACTGAAGATGCCATCAGATGATGGAAGGATGACCATTTAAATAGCTGTATTCCTTCTAGAAAGGAATTTAGTATCAGTTATTGCAACATATATATTTGTAATCTTAGTCCAATAGCCAACCTATAGAACTATGAAATGAGAGGCAGAAATTTGTGGGTAGGGGGGTTTACTATCATTAATAAGATCATTGTTAATGGTCTTAATAATCTAAGGGTCTTTGATCAACCAATTCATCCTCATTCATAGGTGATCACCAGAAAGAGTTAATGAGAAAGTGGTCAAGAATTAGAGCATAGGGCGACAGGGGATTTAGCTCAGTTGGTAGAGTGTTTGCTTGCCTTCCAAGTATTAAGGCCCTGGTTTCAATACCCAGCACTGCCAAGAAGAAAAAAAAAAAAAGAAAAGAGTTAGAGAATAGCCATATACCTGTCTCCTGCAGGCTGTGCCATAAAATTTAATAATCTCACTTTCTTGGATGTGACATCCACATACATATGATGTGTGCATATATGTACAATTCATACATATATGTAAATATAAAGAAATGAAGATTATAAAGAAATTTACAAAGTCTTTTTCTGATGGTTATCATTCCCCCTGGATGGTGGGATAGGGGTATTTATTTTCATCTTCCTACTTTACTATATATTTCAATTTTATACAACTATCTTTTATGATAGGCAGTTCTTCCAACTGATACCACCTGAGAGGTATCAGGTGGACGTCCTCAGTGCACTTATTCTTATGCAGTAGCATAAGTTTTTAAAGAGCCTCTTGTGCCTTAGACTGGAGAGCGCAAATGTAGGATAGTTGTGAATGAAAAAAGGAATGGATACTATTTGCTAAAGTACATGACTCCCTTCCCAATATCACCTATTCATATTTGTCTTCTGAAGTTTATAGTGTTGAGGGAGACTGGGCATTTGAGCCCTTGGACTCCATGGAAAACTCATCTTCCTGCAGGAACTGCCCTGACATGGAGCCCTATATCAAGGAATCCAAATCCAACCAGAGCCTCTCTGTGGGCTGCTTCCACGATGAGGGCAGCGATGATTGTGAGGATGACATACCCTGTGAAGAACTGCCTTCTGAGGTCTCTTCCTGCCACTTCCTCCCTCCAGTCCAAGGAGCATGGGGAACGAAGAGGATATGGGGACCCATGGAGAAGCAAGATCAAACTCAGGACAACCCAGAGAATCTTGGTGAAGAAACCATCATGGAGGTCTTGGATGCATATCTGGGCTGCCACAGTGAGGACTCTGTAGCTAACCAGGCCCTCAGTGAAGGTGACCAGAAGGTGGACAAGTGCCCACAGGAGAGGGTCAACCAGACCCTCTGGGACCTGGATGATCTGATGAAAAATCTTAAGGCATTTCTGGACAATCTGAAAGATGATGAGGACAATGACGTTGTGCTCTCTGACTTCCCTCAGGAGGAGGATCTCCAGTCATCCAGCACTCTCTCGGCCCATAGGGATCAGGTCAGTCATCAAGAACAAGAAGCTTGTCAGGACCTGCCCAAGTGCACTCCAGCAGAAAATGGAGACATTGACCAGTTCCTCGAACTGCCTCCAGGGCCTGAGGATGATGAAATTGTTGAGGTGAGCACAGAGCTGCTCCCTGCAGAGCAAGGGACAGGCCTGGTGGGGTGCCAGGGTGGAGAGCAAGGAGTCATTGTACCTGCTGTGAGGCAGAGGTGGATCCCAGGGTTGGAACAGATGAGCAATGGGAGAAGGAAGACAGCAAGGAAAGGAGCCCAGGGAGAGGAGTGGGGAAAATGCCAAAGGGCACTGAGAGAAAGGCGGAGAGGGGAAGAGCAAAAGGAAGGACGAATGATAACACAGACTAGTGTGTGTGTGTGTGTGTGTGTGTGTGTGTGTAAAATGATAAATGAGTACTGAAATTTTGCATTTATAGTTGGCAATTTTTGTTAAAATATTAAATTAGATATCCACGAATGAGTAAATATTGAGTCCATTGAGCTGACACTAATGCACGCTGTTTGTCTTTGCAGATGGACAGCCAGGAGAGTGGCACTGCAGAGACCTGCTCAGTGTCCTCAGAACAGTCAAAGGAGGAGGATGAACCCTCATATAAAGAGACCACGTGTCTGAGTCTCAGGTTCTGCTTCCAGTGGCTCAGGAAGCAAGTAGTCTCCTCCCTGCCAGGGAGAAAGCACCCTGGGAGGGCCAACAAGGGCCCCCATCTGCAGGTACTGAAGAGAAGACTTTGTTTTGGAGGCAATAGAATCCTACCTCAAGAATCCCACCTCACCAATCCCTCTAGTTAGGAAACCCTATGTACCCAGGATTTTGATCTTTTTGATCCCCCCTACTGTACAGTTACCATGGTTTTATGTTTTCCCACTAAATAAAACACAGGTTCTTGTTATGCATGTCTTCCTCCTCTTCCAGCATAACATCTGGGCCCAGGTTGAAACTTCATATATTGACTAGAGGACTGAAATGGATTCTCAGGGCATTTCAGGGAGTATTATTCTTCTTAACAAGAAGTTATTTTTTTCTCTCTCTCCCTGTCGCCCTTCTCACTGTATTCCCCCAAATTTTATCTTCTATTTCTTGCATGTTAATCTTTTATCATTAACTCATATCTGCAGTGTCAAAAGGCAGCAGGACACTTGTGACTCCCACATGACAGGATGGTTTTGGTAGAACCTGTGGGTCTTGAGCAAGTGGCAGCTGGCAGTGAGTCCCTGGGAAGTCCATTTCCATCAATGGTGTTTAGATCCTCAGACAGCAATTCTGATGATCCTGGGAGAGTAAATTGGTTCTAGCAGGTTATTCTACAATGGTCTGACATGTTCACTGATTCTAGCCAGTTGGCTGCTGTAAGTGGCCCACTGAGGAGGAAGGTGAGGGCGGGGAACACTGCTAAACCACCCTAAGCCTGGCTTTCTTCATTCATAAGATGAGGGAGATGGTACTTCAGACCTCAGAGGGCTGCTTCAGAATGAATGAGGCAAAGCAAGCACTCGATAGATACTGTGGCTGCTGGTGGTGGTGATATTCCTGAGGATCTTCCCTGAACCCTTCATTCAAGTGATATCCAAGAGAGGGAGAGTTGGGGTCAATTCTCACTAAGCTATTTCCCACAATGAAACCATTTTACCAAACTTAAGGTTTTATTTTTTTCTCTTCTCTTTTTTCTTTTGACTCATTGTACACAAAAAGGGTACAACTATTTTCTCTCTGGTTGTACACAAAGTAGAGTCACACCATTTACATAATCATTCATGTACATAGGGTGATGATGTTTGTCTCATTCTGTTTGTTTTCTTTCCCCCGACCTGCTCCCCATCCTTCTTTTTTCTCTATACAATTTATCATTCCTCTATTGTTGCCTCCCTCCCACCCCCCTATTATATATCATCATCCACTTATCAGAGAAATCATTTGGCCTTTGTTGTTGTGAGATTGGTTTATCTCACTTATCATGATATTCTCCAACTCCATCCATTTTTCTGCAAATGCCATACTTTTCTTCTTATGGCTTAACAATATTCCAGTTGTGTGTGTGTGTGTGTGTGTGTGTGTGTGTGTGTGTGTATCACAGTTTCTTTATCCATTCATCAAATGATGGGCATCTAGGTTAGTTCCACAATCTAGCTATTGTCAATTGAGCTGCTGTAAACATTGATGTGGCTGTGTCACTGTAGTATGCTGATTCTAAGTCCTTTGGGTATAGGCCAAGTGGTGGGATAGCTGGGTCAAATGGGGTTTCCATTCCAAGTTTTCTAAGGAATTTCCACACCGCTTTTCAGAGTGACTGCACTAATTTGCAGCCCCACCAACAATGCATGAGTGTACCCTTTTCCCCACATCCTCCTCAACACTTATTGTTGCTTTTATTCTTCATAATAGACATTCCAATTGGGGTGAGATGAAACCTTAGGGTAGTTTTAATTTGCATTTCTCTTATTACTAGACATGTTGAACATTTTTTCATGTATCTGTTGATTGCTTGTAGATCTTCTGTGAAGTGTCTGCTCATTTCCTTAGCCCATTTATTGATTGGGTTATTTGTATTCTTGGTGTAAAGTTTTTTGAGTTCTCTATAGATCCTGGAGATTAGTGCTGAATCTGAAGTGTGTTTGGTAAAGATTTTCTCCCACTCTCTAGGCTGTTTCCACATTGCTGATTGTTTCCTTTGCTGAGAAAAAGCTTTTTAGTTCGTATATGTCCTATTTATTGATTCCTGCTTTTATTTCTTGTGCTTAGGGACTCATGTAAGGAACTCTGATCCTAAGCTGACCTGATGAAAATTTGGACCTATGTTTTCTTCTATTAGGTGCTGGGACTCTGGTCTAACTCCTAGGTCCTTGATTCATTGTGAGTTGGGTTTTGTGTAGGGTGAGAGATATGGGTTTAACTTCACTTTGCTGCATATGGATTTCCTGTTTTCCCAGCGCCATTTGTTGAAGAGGCTATCTTTTCTCCATTGTATGTTTTTGGCACCTTTGTCTAAGATGAGAAAAAAATTAAAGAAAACCTTAGAAGATGGTAAGATCTCCCATGTTCTTGGATAGGCAGAATTAATATTGTCAAAATGGCCATACTTCCAAAAGCGCTATACAAATTCAATGCAATTCCAATTAAAATCCCAATGATGGACCTTATAGAAATAGAGCAAGCAATCATGAAATTCATTTGGAGGAATAAAAGACCCAGAATAGCTAAAGCAATCCTTAGCATGAAGAGAGAAGTGGGCTGGGGGATGTATCACAATACCAGACCTTCAACTTTAATACAGGGCATTAGTAACAAAAACGGCACGGACAGGTAGATCAATGGTACAGAATAGAGGACACAGAGACACACCCACATAAAAAGTTTTCTCAAACCTAAGGTTTTCAACACTTTTTTTAAACCAAGTTCTCTCTCAGCCCTCTGACTGTGCTCTCTGAAATTCGTTTGCAAGTTTCATTAAAATTGTCCCCACAGGTCAACTTCTTTGAGGATGGCTGGACTCATCCTTCTGACTCTTCCAGTGTTGCCAGTTCACTTCCCCTGTGCACCATCATCTTCCTCACTCATCCACAGTTTTCCTCAAAGGTCCTCTTCCTCGAGTTTTTACTACCACCCTATGTGACCATAATTGTTCCCATTGTGAAAAGCCTATGAATGTTTAGTCTTAAAGGCCTTCCTTTCCTCAACTGCACCCTCCTTAACACTTTCCTCCCTTCCACAGACATTGAGCACATGGAAACCTCACCAGCTTAACATACCAAAGAAAGATTCCTGGATCTTTGGGGTCTAGGGACTCCAAAGTTAAAGCCATGTGAGCATACAATCATGACAGGTGCGAGTAGTCTGTACCAGGTGTACGAAGGGCAGTTAGAAAGAATAATTCAGCAAGAGGGGGTTGAATTTGGAAGTTTTCATGTAAGAATCACATAAAGTCCATGGACACTGGTATTATTTCCCGACATTTTATTGTTAAAATACATATAAAGTTTACTACTTAACCATTATAATGTGTACAATTCAGATGTATTGAGCATATTCCTACCTCCATGTTTTGTCCTCGAAATGATATATTAATATGAAATAGAATTAAAACATGCATAAAGTACACATCAAGATGAGACTAGTGCTAGTGAGGGAAGTGGGGAACCAACAGAACAGCCAAGGGGGAGATCAGGGGCCTACATTTTATCTATAACATACTCATTAAAAAATAGTCAAAAATGGCAAAATGTTAAGGCATGACAAACTGAGCTGTAATCCATGATTGTCTGTTATATATCATTTTCCATACTTTGGTGTATTGTTCTTTTACCTTTTTATCTCGGCCTCAGTTTACACTTCCAGAGAAGCTGCAAGCACACTGACGGGCATCCTATGTCCCTCAGCCCCTGCTCCAATGATGACATCTCAACAACTGGCACAATGAGCAGACAAGGATGTGAACTTAGGTGCATTACCATGAGCTAACACAGAGACTCTCCCACAGTCTGCGTGCGGAGGGAGTAAGTCACCCTCGGAGGGTGTGGATTGACTGGAAATAAAACATCTGAAAAGAAATATTAAGAAATAAAGCAGGACTAGGGATGCAGCTCAGTTGGTAGAGTTGTCTGTCAAGCACAAGGCCCTGGGTTCAATCCCCAGCATCTCCAAATAAATAAATAAATAGAGCAAGCAAGCAAAAGATGCATGAGAACAGTTTTTGAAGCAGGGGTGTAACAGGCAAAAGACACCTGATGGGTCTGATCCTAACAAAGGGAAAAGTATGAGAAGGCTTCATTTATAATCTAACACACACCAAAGGGTTTCAGTCAGGAGCTTCTGCAGAAAAACAGGATGAAAATGGGAAAAGTTGTTTGGCGCTTGGCAGGTTATGCCCATCTTCAGGCAGCTGAACCTAGGGCTGGGAGCTAAGGCAGGCCGCCAGCAGGATCTGGGCTTTCTCAAACCAGGGAATTTCATCCAGGAGTTCCTGAAAAGCAATCTCCCTGCTTTATGATGGTTCAAACAAACCCATAATTCATACATGGCTTCCAATGAAGGCAGTTTTGGAATGGCCCCAGTTTGTCCATTAATGTCCTTCTGCCACCCTCTGATCTCATTAGAAACACAAGGTGCACTTAATCATTCCTTCCCCTTAGACACCTGCACTCTGTGACAGGAACTCAGTCATCCCTTACCTTTCATGCCCTGACAATGATCAGATATTTGGTCAATTGTCCCACACCTGGAGTTGTCTGTCATTTTACCATAATTGAAGTAAGAGGATGCATGTTAGCAACAATCCTCTGAATCTGTCGAGCCTTCTGTGTATCAAATGACAGGCTCAGGATGTCTCTGTTTACACTTTTAAACTACGTCATAATTTCAAAAATGGAAGCTGGGTGCAATGGTGCATCCTGTAACTCCAACCACTCAGGTGACTGAAGCAGGAGATCACAAGTTCAAGGTCAGCCTGGGTAACTTGGCAAGACCCTGTCTCAAAATATAATTTAAAAAGGGCTGGGGGTACAGTTTAGTGATCGAATGGTTGTTGAGTGTGTCTAAGGTCCTAGGTTTGATCCCTGGCACTGCAAAGGAGGAAGGACAAAAAGAAGAAAGGAAGGCATGAAGGAGGGATGGAGGGGTATAGTGTGTAACCTGGAATCTCTAGAAAGGCAGAATAGGTAGAAGATTATAGGGTAGGTGTAGGGGTGTATGCCTGTAACCCCAGCAGCTCGGGAGACTGAGGCAGGAGGATTGTAAACTCAAAGCCAGTTTCAGCAAGTTAGCAAGGCCCTAAGCAACTCAGTGAGAACTTGTCTCAAGATAGAAAACAAAAAGGGCTGGGGATATAGTGTAGTGGTTAAAGTACCACTGGGTTAAATCTCCAGTACCATAAGTAAGAAAGTAAATCAATAAATAAAAGGGCTGGGGATGTGGCTCAGTGATTAAGTACCCCTGGGTTCAAAACTGGAAAAAAAAACACAACTGCTTTGAAAAAATATTTGCTATGAGGGTTTGGAAATGTATTAATGATAATGTTAACATAATCTTGATTTGTTACTGAAATAATCTTTCTCACCTATGTTTTTTATCATATTTCCATACTTAATGAAACTTTAAAAATTTTTCTAAGTGCTTTAAAAAAATTAATTTTTTATTTATTTACTTTTTAAAATTTTGGTGCTAGGAATTGAACCCAGGAGTATTCTACCATTGAGCTACATCTGCAACCTTTCAGATTTTTTACATTGTGACAGGGTCTCACTGAATTCCTGACCTTGAATTTGTGATCGTCCTGCCTCATCCTCCCAAGCTGCTGGAATTGAAAGTGTGTGCCACCATGCCCTGCAAAAACGTGATAATACTTATATAATGAAACATTTTAAATCACATTAATGATAATTATTAAAATCTTAGAAATGTATTGCACTAATAAACATTTTCTGAAAACTAATTTCTTCTGATATGTTTTATAACACATACAATGAATGCAGTCATATAGGTTTTTTCATATATGTTTATATATCAAAAATATTGAGCATAGCACATGACAGCCCATGCCTCTAATCCTGGTTACTTAGGAGGCCGAGGCAGGAGGGTCATAATTTTGAAGCCAGAAATTTAGCAAGACCCTATCTCAAAATAAAAAATAAAAAGGACTGAAGATATAGCCTGGTAGTTGAGGACCCCTGGATTCAATCCCCAGCACTGTCAAAGATAAATAAATATTTATCTTTATTTATATACATACACACACACACACACACACACACACACACAAACACACACATAAATATGAATGAGGCAGCATGCCCCCTTTGATAAATTGACTTATAACAAATGATTAAAAGGACAGATGACTCCTTTGAATGGTAACTATATTGTCTGATATTTATATACTTTATTCAAAATCACTAGGACCATTAGTATCATGAGAAAAATTGTACAACTGAACATCTGTCTTCATTTCAGAGAATTTATCTCTGAGATTGTGATGTGAAAAAAGAACAAACACAAGGCCTCCTTGACCACTCTAAACTACAGATGCACAAACTAGCATAGTGAGAAGTGAGAAGAGGAAAGGAAGTACAAAACCAAATCGGAGAACAGGATACTGGGTGTATCTAAAACTTTTGTATTAGTCAAGGTTCTCCAGAGAAACAGACTACTAGGATATAGCTATAGATATAAATGTAGATATACATTCACAATTGTCTCATTATCCATGGGGGATTGGTTGTAGGACCTCTGCAGATACCAAAATATGTGAATACTAAAGTCTCTTCTATAAAATGGCATAGTATTTTAACAGAATTCATGCATATCCTCCTATATACTTTGAATTATCTCTAGACTACTCATAATATGGAAAATAATGTGAGATGCTCTCTAAGGAGTTGCTGTACTGTATTATTTAGAAAATTACCAGGAAAAAATTCTGTACAGGTCTTCTAATACACATACAATTTTTAAAAATAACTTTAATCTGAGGTTAGTTAAGTTCATGATGCAGAACCTGCAGATACAAAGTTAACTGTGTGTGTGTATACAGACAGACTTGCTATAAGGAACTGGCTCACGTGATCATGGAGGCTGAGAAATCCCACAATCGGCCCTCTGCAAGTTGAAGACCCAGGAAAGACAGTGGTTTAATTGTCAGAGTCCAAGGATTTGAATACCAGGGGAGGTGACAGTGCAGTTCCCTGTCCCAGGTCAGTTCAAGTAGTGAGCCTGGAAGGAACATGTTCTTATTTCCTCTACCTTTTGTTCTTTTCAGACCCTCAGTGGACTAGATGATGCCCAATGCATCCAACTGGACCATTTACTGAGGGAGGGCAATTCACTGAGTCTACAGGTTCAAATTCAATCATTCAGAAACCTTCTCACAGACACACGCCAAAATAATGTTTAATCTAGACACCCCATGGTTATCAAGTTGACTCAAAATTAACCGTCACTACCTTCTAACTAGTCACATTCATAAAAGGTAATATTGACATAATACCCATTATCCCAGTGCTGACAGTTGCTACTTGTTGGGGATGACAGGAATGATTAAAAATTGCACATAGCAGCAGCAGTCATTTAAACTCAATATGAAACACAACCCCAAAAAGGAAAAAGAGGAGGAAAAGGAGTGAGCAAAGGAAAAGTAGGGGGAAAAGGCCTGGAAATTTCAGTCTGTCAAGAACATTTCTTCAGCAATTCTTAGTTATTAATTAAATTTGATTAACTTTCAACTTTGGGGTTGTCTCAGATCCTACCTACCAACAAAGATTCACTATCACACCTTAAATACATTTTCTAAACAGAAACTAAATGAGCTGTAGAACCAAGGTGTTTGACCCTTGTTCAACTTCTCTATTTTGACTGGTTGAACTTACCACACAAAGTTGTACCACATACACGGACTCCCCAGCACAGTGGCTATTTACTCCACTAAGCTTAGCACTCCAATTATGTTCATGTATATGTTAGACATTTCAATGGGTGCAAAACATATAATTGCCTGGTGCCATCCTTGGGTGTGACCCTAACAGAGACATACACGAAAAGATGGTGACATATTAGAGTTGAAAGAGGATTGGGGATGATTCTGAGGTATCTTCATCTTGACATCCAGTTGAAAACCAGTGATGCATACCTCTTGCTGTTCAGTTAAACAAGTTAAAAACCTGATCTTCAGTAAGTGATCTGAGGTAGAAGATCGTGAGAGCTGTAGACTTGAACTTAGATCTTGTGATTCCTAGGTTTGTCCTCCATTTAGCCTCCTTGCTATAGATTTGAGCCTCATAATGGAATTGTGTGACCAGCAGCTACAAGACTCTCATTTCAGAAATGGCAACAGGAGTGACTAGCCAGTATTGTTGTGACAGCCTGAAACAACACTGAGATCAGGGGGACTTCATGTAATTTTCTTTTATGTGAAAAAAAAAAAACCTCATAGAAAGAAAAAAGTTCATCAATTAGTAACAAATTTGATTATTTTCAAAAAGTTTTTATACTCTTTCATTTCGGTCCAGTTTATTAAACTTTTCAAATAATTAAGATTTAGCTTAGATCTACATGAGTCCACAAGGCAAGTTTCAAAGTAAGGTCGGTGTTAAGATCTTGCCTTTCCTTTACACAGACTTTCTCAAGTTAGGTCTCTTAATAAACTGAGTCAGCATATGGCCCAGGTTTCTTTGGTCTTCCCCCAAAACCAACAGTATCAAGATCATGGAGCAGCCAGACACAGTGGTACAAACCTGTAAATCCAACAACTCAGGAGGCTGAGGCAGGAGAATTGCCAAGTTCCAAGCCAGCTCCTGCAACACAGTGGGACCCTCAGCAAATTAGCAAGACCCTGTCTCAGAATAAAAATTAAAACGATCTGGCATATAGCTCAGTGGTAAAGCATAATCCTCAGTATCTAAGAAAAAAGGGGGAAAAAAGGAAGGAAGGGGTTCTGCGGGGGAGCAGAAACCACTCAACTTAGTTGGTTCCATGGGCTTTCCACAGCACTTCAAACTGCAATCAACCAATACCTGACACTTGTAGAACACTCCACCCATCAATGGCAGAATTATTTTTAAAGAACTCATGGAATAGCCACTAAGATACCATATCGGAGGCCACAACTTCAAACAAAACTCAACAAATTGAAAGAACTGAAAGCACAGTGTTCTCTGACTATAAAGGAAGACTATTCGAAATGCCAGATAAACAGAAAACCCACCAAATGCTTGGAAATTCAATACCACATTCCAAATGGATCAATGAGAAAGTCTTAAGGGAAATTTTAAAATACATTAAACTGTATGAAATTGTAAATGCAACATTTGAATTTCTGAGACACAGGTAAATCAATGCTGAGAGGGAAATTTGTAATTTTAAAAGCCTATTTGAATAGAATAAAAAGTCTAAAATCAATGCCTTAAGCTTTCATCTTAATAACGTAGAAGAGATGAATATACCCAAAGAAGTAAGAAGGAAATAATGAAGAGCAGATATCAATGAAATGAAAACTGGAGCAAAAGAAAAAGTCAATGAAACTAACATTGTTTCTTTGAAATCATTGTTAAAATTGATGAACTTGGAAAAGACAAAGAAAAAAGATACAGATAAATACTTTGGTAGAAGTCTAACAAAATGTGTACAGGACTTACATCCTGAAAACAAAAGGGGCTGAAAGAAATCAAAGATCTGCATAATTGTAATGGCATTTATTTTTTATGGACTGGAAGATTGCCAACTCTCTCGAAATTGATCGAGTTTATTAACACATTTCCTATCAAAGTGAGGGGAAGTTTTATGTTTTTCCATTCTGTTTTGTTTTTAAGAGGGACAAACCTATTTAAAATGTACATGGAAAGGGCAAAGAATGAGAATGGAAAAGGCAATTTTGAAAATGAATGAAGTGGGAGGAGTCATTCTAGCTGACATTAAGATTTACAGTGAGCATAACAATGTGTATTGACAGGTGGATACAAATTCTACCAATGGAACATAACACTGACTCCAGCAAGGCTTCCACAAGGACGGCCAACTCAAGCTTGGCCAAGGCATAAAGGCAATAAAGGCATAAAAGCAACTAAGACAGTATTTTCAAAAACCGGTGCTAGAATAATTGGACATCCATAAGTAAAAAATTGACGCTCAACCTAAATTTCATCTTCTACAAAAATTATCTCAGGAATAAAGAAAATCATAAACAGTTACTAGCCATGACACCAAAAAAATTCACAAAAGAAAAAGGAATCTTTAGACATCGATAAAACCAAACACTTGCTCTTCAAGGACACTGGTAAAAGGATAGAGGCAAGCTGCCCACGAGGAAAAAAATATTTACAAACACATATTTTATGAAGGATTCCATCCAGATCCCATGAACGACTCTCATAATAGAAACAAGTCTAATCAGAGAATTGATAGAATATGATGGACATCTCACCAGATGTCAAATAAGTGCATGAAAATATATTCAACATTGCAGACACCGGGGAAATGAAAATTAAAATCACGATAAGTATCACCACAGAATGAGTTAAAATTTTGAAAACTAAAAGTGACAATGCGAAATGCATGGGATTGTCCTCTGACAAGGAATTTCTGTACCCCATTCCTCCCCATCTCCCTCCTGACTGTCTGGGAACAGAGAGAGGCCACTGTCCCAGGTTTACTTCCTGCTGTTCGCTTCACATAAAGTTCTGACACCCGTAGTCTTACAAAAACACAGAAGTCAAAAGCCAAAAGATGCTTGTTCTGAAGAAATACAGGTTAATTCAGCTGGTGATTATCGTTTGTTCCCAAAAAACACAAACAGCCCATCACGACCATTCCACTACACCCTTGTCCCCCTGTTTCTTTCCCAACTTCCAAGTCCACCCCCAGCTGCATCATTGGGTACCACTTCCTCCCTCAAACCCCAAACACCCTTTCGCTACCGTGTCCCTCCTCCAGTCACTCCAGTTTCAGATGGAAGTGGCCCACTCATGGGGGTAACAGTGACCGGTTTGGGCGAAGCAAGACCTGCCAGCCTTAAGGAAATGCTTTCCAGCTTCTCCTTCCCACTGTGGGGCGTGGCTGCCAGCAAAGGATGGAGTGTGGGCGGGCTCCCCACAAAGGGAGGCTGAGGGCGCTGAGGATTCCGACTCTCACCACACACCAAGCAGCAGGAAACCTCGGGTGAAACTGTAAAAGCTGGACTTGCTGCCCAGCTACCTGCTCATTTCCTACTCTGGCGAGTGTTAGATGGGCAGGTGCAAGGGAGACTCCAGCCCAGGTGAAACCCGAGTCACGATGAAGCACAACAGCGCCACCTCGCGTCCCAGCCCAGAGCAGCTGTTCTAGGTGGTGGAGAGATTGTCAGGTCTAGATGGTCAGAGCTGAGACTTAGCCCCACCCCAACCCTTTGCTAAGTGTGAAGAGAGAGTTTTGAGGACTGCTGCAGCAATAGAGAACTTGTAAGAAATAAGTGGAAATAAAGATCATAGGAGTAGGGAATCCACAAAGGCTTTTAAAGACACATTGATCATAGGTAACTTGAATAGATGACCAATTTGTTCAGCACTGATAGCGTATCAAAGAAACATCTACTAGAACAGAACTAATTTGGGTGCAATGTAGCCTGGAGTATTTAGAGATTAAAGTACTTTAGTTCAGTACTAGAGTTGTTTGTTTTGAAATTTCTATTTCCTCTGGAGCTCTTTTCAGGCAAGATAAGGAGTTGGGGGTGTAGATCCGTGGTCGAGGGCTTGCCTAGAACATGAAAGGTCCTGGGATCCCCATTTCTGTTTAAAATAAATCAAACAAATCAAGCGGTGACACACACCTGTAATCCTAGCGACTCAGGAGGCAGAGTCAGAAGGATCTCAAGTTCAAGACTAGCCTCAGGAATTCAGCCAGACCTAAATTACAAAGGTCCCAGAGACCCGGGAGGCTGAGGCAGGAGGATCGCAGGTTTGAAACCAGCCTCAGCAATTTAGGGAGATTGTAAGCAACGTAGTGAAACCCTATCTAAAAATAAAAGGGCGGGGGATGTTGCTCAGTGGTTAAGGGCTCCAGGGTTCAATTCTGTGCACCAATAAATATATACAACAATAATAAAAATTTTTAAAAACCAGTATACACTTAACTGAATTTTACATTTTAAAATGTTTACTAGTTAATTTTGTTTTGTAATATTACAATATGATTTTTTAAAGAAGGATAAAGTTTCATCCATCAATTGTCCTTATCTCCACACTGCAATATCTTTTGGTCTTTAAATATTTTTAAATATTATGATTATTCACAATCACTAAAACAACAACAACAAGCCCCAAGAATTACTAAGTCCTTTCAACCCACCAAGGAACTTGCATACTCTGTCCACTATGCCTGTAAACCTTCCCCTTCCCTTACCTACTCATTCTATTTCTTTAGGATCCACTTCACCTATGAGAAATACATCTTCTCTGAGCTTCATTTGAATCCTCTCCAATGCAGACTGTTCTTCCTTCTGAGCACCCAGAGTGCTTCTCATTTGTGATGGTTCCCTGTGTGCTTCTTTGGTAAGCTGTTCTCCTTGATGGCAGAGACTGGCAACTGTTTGTTAAATGTGAGAAGATCAGAAAAAGGGATGATCTTAAACTGAATTCTCAAATAATTCCAGGTTCATCCTCTTCTTTGATCCCCCTAACAGCTTTTGAGAAAGAGGAAACAAGCGGAAGAGCACACTTATTTTTTTTTACTGTACTGTAAGGCAGTTGAGGCTCTGGTTGTGCCTTATCCACTGTTACACAAAAAGTAAGCTCCAAGGTCAAGATTTGAATTAATACCTTCTCTTTCCAAGTTAAGTGCATTGTTAAATACATATTTGTACCCAAATATGCAAGCATTGCTAGTAAAAACTCAAGTATAAAAATAGAACTGTGTGATTAATTCTCTAAGAAGTGATCAAGAAATGCACTGAGATCAGGAAATGCAAATCCCATTAAGGATTCATTTCTGTTATATTATTAACAGTGCAGAGGACTGAACAGAGTTCAGAAAAAGGAAAGCCAGCATGTAGTTTGTCATGTATGTTCTACAATCATCAGGGAAAAGTGTGCTTTTGCCAGATGATGAGAACACACCATACAGCATGAAATTGCCCTTATTGCAGGAAACAAGATCCTTGGTGTTTTTCCACCTGCATCATCTTGGCTTCCCAGTGTCCTTCAAAAACTTTAAACATGTTCCCAGACCAATGCCCTTGTGATTTGCTATGTCTGGAATGCTCTGTCCACTACCATGTCCTTTAGCAGAGCTAACCCCCTTGCTTCCATCGGGTGTCTGCTTAAATGTCATCTTATCAGCGAAGCCTTTCCTGAATACCTCACCCAACTCCAGCTCCCCTACCTTCTCCCCCCACCTTCAGGACGTACCCCAGACAAAGTATACAATTACTGGTTTATTTATCATCTTTCTTCCCTAACTCTGTAAATACAGTAAATCCAGGATCTTGTTTTGTTCATAAATGGGTACCCAGAACCTACAACAATATCTGGCACATAATAACCTCTCATTAAATACTTGTGAAATGGATGAATGAATGCATCACTGATATGATGGTTGTATTTCCTTCTGGTTGAAGTAGGATGTATAGTTGTGCATGTAGGTATTTCTCCTCAACCCCATCTCTGCCTATTTCTTGAATCATGCCATCAAGTCTGAAACAGAATAACTTTCACCAATCTTATTGAACAGAAACCAATACTGAAGTCCAGTCAATAGTGAAAAATTTAAGAGAGTTATAGCACACTTCAAATACTATCTTCTTGACTGGAAATACAGACAAAGATTTGGGAAAGAGCTTATGAAACTGTCAGATTCCAAACAGCTGAGATTTTTTAGTTCAGATATAGCTAATTCTTGGATTTGTTCTACTATTATGCAAGACGTGTGTGTGTGTGTGTGTGTGTGTGTTTTCAAGAATGCATACACCCATGCCTATTTTTTGACAAATATCTAAGGGGTCGTGAAGGCTTCCACCATGATATCAAAGGAAGACCTTGAGGCCAGGCAAAGTGTTGCCAGGTCCAAGGCCCTGTGGGCTGCCCCCTAGAGAAACAATGCTTGAAGTTGTAAAGGTGAAGCTGAAGCTGGGATGGGGACTCCAGGAATGAAGAGATGCCACGAACATGGACTGTCAGCTGAGCCAATCCAGGGGCTGCAGAGACCACCAGGCTAAAGGAGAGCCCATGTGCAGTGCAACCAAGTCCTTAGGAAACAATACTTCACAGTCCACTGTCCTGGTCACTGTAGGAGGACTCAGGGGGACTCCTTGCCCATCTGGGTCTTGGTCTTATATTGACTCCAGCCCTTCTTCTGTGCCCCAATCCTTCATTTTTAAATGGGAATGATTATTCTGTGCAACTGTATTTTGAATATGTGAAACTTGCTTTTGACTTCGACAGGGTATCACAATCACGACGTTTTCTTGAGTCTTGGAGGCGACTTGGACTTCGGCTGGACTTTGGGCTGTGCCAGAGCTGTTGAGAGTTTGAGACTCTTGGAGATACTCTAGATGCATCTTGCTCTGTGAGGAGGATATGAGCTGTTTAGGAGACAGTGGCAGAAAGCTATGATTTGGATGTGAGGTGTCCCCCAGAAGCTCCTTGTTAATACAAGAATATTCAGAGATCAATGGAGTGAATTGTGAGAGCTGAAACCTCAGGAGTGCATCCTAGTTACAATGAACTGGGTGGTGAGTGTAGGAAGCTGGGACATGCTTGGAGGAGGTGTCACACTTGGGCCTGTCCCTGGAAGTGTTCTTACTGTGGTCCCTTCCTGTCTCTTCTTTCTGACCCCCATGTGTTGACACCTTTCCTCTTCTGGGCCCTTCCCCCATGATGTGCTGCCACACCTTGGACCCAGAGCAAGGGAGTCAGTTATCTCTGACCTCTGAAAATGTGAACCCCATATATGCTTTCTCTTCTCTAAGCAGTTTTGTCATCTACTTTGGCCACAGTGACACAAAAAAAGACTTAAAGCAAAGGGAGGGGTCTTTTGGGGTTCTATCTCCTTTTTCTCCCTCCACACTTCTGCTCTCATTTGGTTCCTCTGTTGCCACGATAGCCAATGGTCTCAGAACAGAGACTCTGACATTTGTACTTCTTAGTCACTGGATTCAGGATCTGAAGGACTTCAGCTCTCCTGTTTATGCTTCAGGAGTTGGCAGCATCTCTATCCTGCAGGCAGTCACAAGAGCCAGGAGTGACAGAGTTTGTAGTATGTGTGTGTGTGTGTGTGTGTGTGTGTGTGTGTGTAAGAGAAAGTCAGAAAGAGAAAGCCAGTGTGAGTGTATTCTCTTCCCCATTGACTTGCTGGAGCATCAAGGGAAATGCTGAACTAAAGATGCCATCAGATGATGGAAGGATGACCATTTAAATAGATGTATTCTTTCTAGAAAGGAATTTAGTATCTATTATTGCAACATATATTTGTAATCTTAGTCCAATAGTCCAACCTATAGAACTATGAAAGGAGAGGCAGAAACTTGTGGATAAGGGGGTTTACTATCAATAATTCGATCATTGTTAATGGTCTTAATAATCTAAGGGTCATTGATAACCAAAATTCATGGTCATTCATAGGTGATCACCAAAAAGAGTTAATGAGAAAGTGGTCAAGAATTAGAGAATAGGGGGAGTGAGGATTTAGCCCAATTGGTAGAGTGCTTGCCTTGTATGAATTACGGCCCTGGGTTCAATCCCCAGCACTGCCAAGAAGAAAAAAAAAGGAAAAGAGAGCATAGCCATATACCTGTCTACTGCAGGCTGTGCCAAAATATTTAATAATCACACTTTCTTGGATGTGACATCCACATATATATGATGTGTGCATATATGTACAATTCATACATATATGTAGATATAAAGTAAAACAAAATTATATAGAAAATTGCAAACTCTTTTTCTGATGGGTACAATTCCCCCTGGATGGTGGGATAGGAGTATTTATTTTCATCTTCCTACTTTACTATACTTTTCAAATTTTATACAACAATTTTTTATGATAGGAAATTCTTCCAACTGTAGTAATGAGACAAAGCATGAAAGGTATCAGGTGGGCATTCTCAGTACACTTATTCTTATATGATAGAGTAAGTTCTTGAAGAGCCTCGTGTGCCCTTGATTGGAGAGTACAAATATAGGATAGTTGTAAAAGGAAAAAGGAATGGATATTATTTGCTAAAGTACATGACTCCCTTCCCAATATCACCTACTCTTGTTTGTCTTTTGAAGTTTACAGTGTTGAGGGAGACGGGGCATTTGAGCCCTTGGACGCTATGGAAAACGCATCTTCCTGCAGGAACTGCCCTGAAATGGAGCCCTGCATGGTGGAGTCCAAATCCAACCAGAGCCTCTCTGTGGGCTGCTTCCCCGATGCAGGCAGCACTGACTGTGAGGATGACATACCCTGTGAAGAGCTGCCTTCTGAGGGCTCTTCCTGCCGCTTCCTCCCTCCAGTCCAAGGAGCATGGGGAACGAAAAGGATATGGGGACCCATGGAGAAGCAAGATCACAGTCAGGACAACCCAGAGAATCTTGGTGAATAAACCGTCATTGAGGTCTTGGATGCCTATCTGGGCAGCCACAGTGAGGACTCTGTAGCTGACCAGACCCTATGTGAAGGTGACCAGAAGGTGGACAATTGCCCACAGGAGAGGATCAACCAGATCCTCTGGGACCTGGATGATCTGATGAAATATCTTAAGGCATTTCTGGACAATCTGAAAGATGATGAGGATGATGACATTGTGCTCTCTGATTCCCCTCAGGAGGAGGATCTCCAGCCATCCAGCACTCTCTCGGTCCATAGGGATCAGGTCAGTCATCAAGAACAAGAAGCTTGTCAGGACCTGCCCAAGTGCACTCCAGCAGAAAATGGAGACATTGACCAGTTCCTCGAACTGCCTCCAGGGCCTGAGGATGATGAAATTGTTGAGGTGAGCACAGAGCTGCTCCCTGCAGAGCAAGGGACAGGCCTGGTGGGGTGCCAGGGTGGAGAGCAAGGAGTCATTGTACCTGCTGTGAGGCAGAGGTGGACCCCAGGGTTGGAATAGATGAGCAGTGGGAGAAGGAAGACAGCAAGGAAAGGAGCCCAGGGAGAGGAGTGGGGAAAATGCCAAAGGGAACTGAGAGAGAGGGGGAGAGGGGAGGAGCAAAAAGAAGGAGGAATGATCACACAAACTAGTGTGTGTGTGTGTGTGTGTGTGTGTAAAATGATAAATGAATACTGAAATTTTGCATTTATAGTTGGCAATTTTTGTTAAAATATTAAATTAGATATCCATGAATGAGTAAATATTGAGTCCATTGAGCTGACACTAATGCACCCTCCTTGTCCTTGCAGATGGACAGCCAGGAGAGTGGCACTGCAGAGACCTGCTCAGTGTCCCCAGAGCAGTCAAAGGAGGAGGATGGACCCTCAGATAAGAATACCACGTGTTGTTTGAGTCTCAGGTTCTGCTTCCAGTGGCTCAGGAAGCGAGTGGTCTCCTCCCTGCCAGGGAGAAAGCACCCTGGGAGGGCCAACAAGGGCCCCCATCTGCAGGCACTGAAGAGAAGACTTTGTTTTGGAGGCAATAGAATCCTACCTCAAGAATCCCACCTCACCAATCCCTCTAGTTAGGAAACCCTATGTACCCAGGATTTTGATCTTTTTGATCCCACCTGCTGTACATGTACCATGGTTTTATGTTTTCCCAAAATAAAAGAAAGGTTCTTGTTATCCATGTCTTCCTCCTCTTCCAGCATAACATCTGGGCCCAGGTTGAAAGTTCCTATGTTGACTAGAGGACTGAAATGGATTCTCAGGACATTTCAGGGAGTATTATGCTTCCTAACAAGAAGTTATTTTTTTCTCTCTCTCCCTCTACCCCTTCTCACTGTATTCCCCCTATATTTTATCTTCTATTTCATGCATGCTAATCTTTTATCATTAACTCATATCTGCAGTGTCAGAAGGCAGCAGGACACTTGTGACTCCATCATGACAGGACAGTTTTGGTAGAACTTGTGGGTCTTGAGCAAGTGGCAGCTGGCAGTGAGTCCCTGGGAAGTCCATTTCAATCAATGGTGTTTAGATCCTCAAACAGCAATTTTGATGATCCTGGGAAAGTAAATTGGTTCTAGCAGGTTATTCTAACATGTTCTGGCATGTTCATTGATTCTAGCCAGCAGGCTGGTGGAAGTGGCCCACTGAGGAGGAAGGTGAGGGGGGGAACACTGCTCAACCACCCTAAGCCTGGCTTTCTTCATTCATAAAATAGGGGAGATGGTACTTCAGACCTCAGAGGGCTGCTTCAGAATGAATGAGGCAAAGCAAGCACTCGATAAATACTGTGGCTGCTGGTGGTGGTGATATTCCTGAGGATCTTTCCTGAACCTTTCATTCAAGTGATATCCAAGAGAGAGAGAGTTGGGGTCAATTCTCACTGAGCTATTTCCCACAGTGAAACCATTTTACCAAACTTAAGGTTTTCTTTTTTTCTCTTCTCCTTTTTGTTTTGACTCACTGTACACAAATGGGGTACAACTATTGTTTCTCTGATTGTACACAAAGTAGAGTCACACCATTTGCATAATCATACTTGTACATAGGGTAATGATGTTTGTCTCATTCTGTTATTTTTCTCCCCCCCCACCTACTCCCCATTTTTTTTTCTCTATACAATCCAACATTCCTCCATTCTTGCCTCCCTCCACCACTGTTATATATCATCATCCAATTATCAGAGAAATTATTTGGCCTTTCTTGTTGTGGGATTGGTTTATCTCACTTAGTATGATATTCTCCAACTCCATCCATTTATCTGCAAATGCCATGTTTTTATTCTTCTTTATGGCTGAATAATATTCCTCTGTGTGTGTGTGTATCACACTTTCTTTATCCATTCATCAATTGAAGGGCATCTAGGTTGGTTCCACAATCTAGCTATTGTCAATTGAGCTGCTATAAACATTGATGTGGCTGTGTCACTGTAGTATGCTAATTTTAAGTCCTTTGGATACAGTCCATGGAGCAGGATAGCTGGGTCAAATGGGGTTTCCATTCCATGTTTTCTAAGGAATCTCCATACCACTTTCCTGTGTGGCTGCACTAAGTTGCAACCGCACCAACAATGAATGAGAGTACCTTTTTCCCTACATCCTCGTCAACACCTATTTTTGCTTGTATTATTGACAATACACATTCTAAATGGGGTGAGATGAAACCTTAGGGTAGTCTTAATTTGCATTTTTATTATTACTAGACATGTTGAACATTATTTCATGTATCTGTTGATCGGTTGTAGATTTTCTTTGGTGAAGTGTCTACTCATTTCCTTAGCCCAGTTATTGATTGGGTTATGTGTATTCTTGGTGTAATGTTTCTTGAGTCCTCTATAGATCCTGGAGATTAGTGCTGTATCTGAAGTGTGTGTGGCAACGATTTTCTCCCACTCTGTAGGCTGTCTCCACATTGCTGATTGTTTCCTTTATTGAGAAAAAGCTTTTTAGTTTGAATCTATCCTATTTATTGATTCCTGCTTTTATTTCTTGTGCTTAGGGGGTCATGTAAGGAAGTCTGATCCTATGCTGACCTGATGAAAATTTGGACCTACTTTTTCTTCTATTAGGTGCAGGCTCTCTGGTCTAATTCCTAGGTCCTTGATCCATTAGGAGTTGAGTGCTGTGCAGGGTGACATATATGGTTTTAGTTTCATTTTGCCGCATATGGATTTCCTGTTTTCCCAGCAACATTTGTTGAAGAGGCTATCTGTTCTCCATTGTATGATTTTGGGACCTTTGTCTAGGATGAGAAAAACATTAAAGAAAACCTGAGAAAATGGAATGATCTCCCATGTTCTTGGATAGGCAGAATTAATGTTGTCAGAATGGCCAAACTCCCAAATATGCTATACAAATTTAATGCAATTCCAATGAATATTCCAATGACATACCTCATAGAAATAGAACAAGCAATCAGGAAATTCATTTGGAAGAATAATAGACCCAGAATAGCTAAAACAATCCTTAGAATGAATAAAGAAGTGGGGGTGGTTGATGTATCACAACACCTGAAGTTCAACTATACTACAGAGCATTAGTGAAAAAATGTCACGGACAGGAAGTTCAATGGTACAAAATAGAGGACACAGACACAAACCCACATACATAGTTTTCTCAAACCTAAGGTTTTCAACAGCTCTTGGTTTTTTTTTTTTCCTTACAGTGCTGGGTATTGAACCCAGGTCCTTATACTTGCAAGGCAAGCACTCAACCAACTGAGCTACATCCCCAGCCCTTGATAGATCTTGATTTAACCAAGTTCTCTCTCACCCCTCTGACTGTGCTCTCTGAAATTCCTTTCCAAGTGTCATTAAAATTTTCCCCACAGGTCAACTTCTTTGAGGATGGCTGCACTCATCCTTCTGACTCTTCCTGTTTTGCCAGTTCACATCCCTGTGCACCATCATCTTCCTCACTCATCCAGTTTCCCTCAAAGGTCCTCCTCTTCCACCTTTCACTACCACCCATGTGACCCTCATTGTTCCCATTGTGAAAAGCCTATGAGTGTTTAGTCTTAAAGGCCTTCCTTTCCTCAGTTGCACCCTCCTTATCTCCTTCCTCCCTTCCACAGACATTGAGCACATAGAAACCTCACCAGCTTAACATACCAAAAAATGATGCCTAGATCCTTGGGGTCAAGGGACTCCTAATTCAAGAGTTAAAACCATGTGAGGATATGACCATGACCGGTTGTGGGTGCGAGTAGTCTACAGCACGTATACGAAGGGCAGTTAGAAAGAATAATTCAGCAAGAGGGGGTTGAATCTCAAGTTTTCATGAAAAGGATCATATAAAGTCCATGGACACTGGTATTTTTCCCTGCATTTTATTGTTAGAATACATATAAAGTTTACCATTTAACTATTACGATGTGTACCATTCAGATGTATTGAGCATATTCCTACCTCCTTGTTTTATCCCCGAAGTGATCTATTAATATGAAATAGCATTAAAACATGCGTAAAGTAAACATCAAGATGAGACTAGTGCTTGTGAGGGAAGTGGGAAACCAACAGAACAGCAAAGGGGGAGATCGGGGGCCTACATTTTATCTATATCATATTTTTATTAAAAAATAGTCAAATATGGCAAACTCTTAAGGCCTGAGAAACTGGGCTGTAATCCATGAATGTCTGTTATATATCATCTTCCATAATTTGGTGTATTTTCCTTTTACCTTTTTATCTTGGCCTAGTTTACACTTCCAGAGAAGCTGCAAGCACACTGACGGGCATCCTATGTCCCTCAGCCACTGCTCCAATGATGACATCTCACACAACTAGCACAATGAGCAGACAAGGATGTGAACTTAATGCATTACCATGACCTAACACAGAGACTCTCCCACAGTCTGCGTGGGGAGGGAGTAACATGTCTGAAAATTAGTATTCAGAAATAAAGCAGAACTGCGGATATAGTGCAGTTGGTAGAGTTGCCTATCAAGCACAAGACCCTGGCTTCAATCCCCAGCACCTCAAATGAATATATGAATTAATAAATAAAATAAATAAATGAAGAAAAAGATGCATGAAAATAGTTTTTGAAGCAGGGGTGTAACAGGCAAAAGAGACCTGATGGTTCTGATCCTAACAAAGGGAAAAGTCTGAGAAGGCTTCATTGATAGTCTAACACACACCAAAGGGATTCAGTGAGGAGCTTCTTCAGAAAAACAGGATGAAAATGGGAAAAGTTGTTTGGGGTTTGGCAGGTTATGCCCTTCTTCAGGCGACTGAACCTAGGGCTGTGAGCTAAGGCAGGGCATCACATTGATCTGGGCTTTATCAAACCAGGGAATTTCACTCAGGAGTTCCCGAAAAGCAATCTCCCTGCCTTATGATGGATCAAACAAACCCATAATTCATACACGGCTTCCAATGAAGGCAGTATTGGAATGGCCCCAGTTCTTCCATTAATGTCCGTCTGCCACTCTATGATCTCATTAGAAACACAAGGTGCACTTAATCATTCCTTCACCTTAGTCACCTGCAGTCTGTTTCAGCTCAGTTTCTCAGTCCCTTACCTTTCATGACCTGACAATGATCAGATATTTGGTCAATGTCCCACAGCTGGAGGTGTCTGTCATTTTACCATCATTGAAGTAAGATGATGCATGTTAGCAACAATCCTCTGAATCTGTCGAGCTTTCTGTGCATCAATGACAGGCTCAGGATGTCTCTGTTTATACTTTTAAACTACATCATAATTTCAAAAGTGGAAGCTGGGTGCAGTGGTGCATGCTGTAACTCCAACTACTCAGGTGATTAAAGCAGGAGATCACAAGTTCAAGGTCAGCCTGGGTAACTTCGCAAGACCCTGTCTCAAAATAAAATTTAAAAAGGGCTGGGGCTACAGTTTAGTGGTCAAATGGTGGTTTAGTGTGTCTAAAGTCATAGGTTTGATCCCTGGCACTGCAAAGGAGGAAGGAAAAAAAGAAGAAAGGAAGGCATGAAGGAACAAAGGAAGGGTATAGTATGTCATCTGGAATCTCTAGAGAAGCAGAAAAGTAGAAGATTATAGGCTAGGTGTAGGGGTGCATGCCTGTAATCCCAGTAGCTCGGGAGACTGAGGCAGGAGGATTGTAAACTCAAAGCCAGTTTCATCAACTTAGCAAGGTCCTAAGAAACTCAGAGAGACCTTGTCTCAAAATAAAAAACAAAAAGGGCTGGGGATATAGTGCAGTGGTAAAGTACCACTGGGTTAAATCTCCAGTACCATAAGTAAGAAAGTAAATCAATAAATAAAAGGGGTGGGGATGTGGCTCAGTGATTAAGTACTCCTGGGTTCAAAACCAGAAAAAAGAAAAACAACTGTTTTGAAAAAATATTTGTGATTAAGATTTGAAAATGTATTTATGGAAATGTTACCATAATCTTGATTTGTTACTGAAATGACCTTTCCACCTATGATTTTTTCCATATTTCCATAAGTAATGAAACTTAAAAAAATTCTCTAAGTGCTTTAAAAAATAACTTTTTATATATTTACATTTTAAATATTTTTGGTGCTGGGAATTGAACCCAGGAGTATTCTACCATTGAGCTACATCTGCAGCTCTTCTGATTTTTTACTTCTTGACAGGGTCTCACTGAATTGCTGACCTTGAATTTGTGATCATCCTGCCTCAGCCTCCCAAGGTGCTGGGATTGAAGTTGTGTGCCACCATGCCCTATAAAAATTTGACAATACTGTTATAAGTAATGAAACATTTTAAATCCCATTAATGATAACTATTAAAATCTTAGACATTTATTACACTAATAAGCATTTTCTGAAAACGATTTGGTCTTTAATTTCTTCTGGTATGTTTTATAACACGTACTATGAATGCAATCATATATGTTTATATATCAAAAATATGGAGCTGGGCACATGACGGTGCACGCCTCTAATCCTGGTTACTTGGGAGGTCAATGCAAGAGGGTCATAAGTTTGAAGAGAGAAATTTACCAAGACCCTATCTCAAAATAAAAAATAAAAATGGCTGAAGATATAGCCTGGTAGTGAGCCCCCCTGAAATCAATCCCCAGCACTGTCAGAGATAAATAAATATTTATATTTATTTATATACATATACACACACACACACACACACACACACACACATATGTATATGAATGGGGCGGCATGTCCCCCTTTTAAAAATTGACTTAGAACAAATGATTAAAAGGACAGATGACTCCTTTGAATGGTAACTATATTGTCTGATATTTATATGCTTTATTGAAAATCACTAGGATCATTAGTGTCATGAGAAAAATTCTACAAATGAATCTTCTGTCTTCATTTCAGAGAATTTATCTCTGAGATTGTGATGTGAAAAAAGAACAAACAAAAAGCCTCCTTGACCAGTTTAAACTACAGATGCACAAACTAGCATAGTGAGAAGTGAGATTAGGAAAGGAAGTACAAAACCAAATTGGAGAACAGGAAACTGTGTGTATCTAAAACTTTTGTATTAGTCAAGGTTCTCCAGAGAAACAGACCAGTAGGATGTAACTACAGATATAAATATAGATATACATTCACAATTGTCTCAGTATCCATGGAGGATTGGTTGTAGGATCTCTGCAGATACCACAATTTGTGAATACTAAAGTCTCTTCTATAAAATGGCATAGTATTTGTACAGAACTCATGCATATCCTCCTGTATATTTTCAATTTTCTCTAGAGTGCTCATAATATGCAGTATAATGTGAGATGCTAACTAAGTAGTTGTTGTACTATATTAATTAGAATTACTAGGAAAAAAATCTGTACATGCTTTCTAATACAGATACAATTTTTAAAAATAACTTTAATCTGAGGTTAGTTAAGTCCATGATGCAGAACTTGCAGATACAAAGTTAACAATGAGTGTGTATACAGAGAGACTTGCTATAAGGAATTATCTCTCATGATCATGGAGGCTGAGAAATCCCACAATCGGCCCTCTGCAAGTTGAAGACCCAGGAGAGACAGTGGTTTAATTGTCAGAGTCCAAGGATTTGAATATCAGGGGAGCTGACAGTGCATTTCCCTGTCCCAGGTCAGTTCAAGTAGTGAGCCAGGAAGGAACATGTCCTTATTTCCTCTACCTGTTGTTCTTTTCTTTTTTTTTGGAACCAGGGATTAAACTCAGGGACACTCGGCCACTGAGTCATATCCCCAGCCCTATTTTGTATTTTATTTAGAGACAGGGTCTCACTGAGTTGCTTAGGGCCTCGCTAAGTTGCTGAAGCTGGCTTTGAACTCACGATCCTCCTGACTCATCCTCCCAAGAGGCTTGGATTACAGGCGTGCACCACCATTCCCCGAAACCTGTTGTTCTTTTCAGAGCCTCAGTGGACTAGATGATGCCCACTGCATCCAACTGGGCCGTTTACTGAGGGAGGGCAATTCACTGAGTCCACAGGTTCAAATTCAATCATTCAGAAACCTTCTCACAGACACACCACAAAATGATGTTTAATCTAGACACCCCATGGCTAACAAGTTGACACAAAATTAACCATCCCTACCTTCTAACTACAGTCACATTCATAAAAGGTAATATTGACACAGTAACCATTATCCCAGTGCTGACAGTTGCTACTTGTTGGGGATGACAGAAATGATTAAAAATTGCACATAGCAGCAGCAGTCATTTAAACTCAATATGAAACACAATCCAAAAAAGCAAAAAGAGGAGGAAAAGGTGTGAGCAAAGTAAAAGTAGGGGCAAAAGGCCTGGAAATTTCAGTCTGTCAAGAACATTTCTTCAGCAATTCTTAGTCATCAATTAACTTGATTTACTTTCAACTTTGGGGTTGTCTCAGATCCTACCTACCAACAAAGATTGACTATCGCACCTTCAATGCATTTTCTAAACAGAAACTAAATGATCTGTACAACCAAGGTGTTTGACCCTTGTTCAACTTCTCTACTTTGATTGGTTGAACTTACCACACAAAGTTGTACCACATACACGGACTCCCCAGCACAGTGGCTATTTACTCCAATAAGCTTAGCACTCCAATTATGTTCAGGTGTATGTTAGACATTTCAATGGGTGCAATATAAATAATTTCCTGGTGCCACCCTTGGGTGGGACCACACCAGAGACATACACGAAAAGATGGTGACATATTAGAGTTGGAAAAGGATTGGGGATGATTCTGCAGTGTCTTCTTCCTGACCTCCAGGTGAAAACTAGTGATGAATACCTCTTGTGTTCAGTTAAACAAGCTGAAAACCTGATCATAAGTGAGTGATCTGAGCTAGAAGATCTTGAAAGCTGTAGAATTGAACCTAGATCTTGTGATTCCTAGCTTTGTTCTCCATCTAGCGTCCTTGCTCTAGATTTGAACCTCATGATGAAATTGTGTGACCAGCAGATACAACACTCTCATTTCAGAAATGGCAACAGAAGTGACTAGCTAGTATTGTTGTGACAGCCTGAAACAACACTGAGATCATGGGGACTTCATGTAATTTTCTTTTATGTGGAAAAAAGAAAAACATCACAGAGATTAAAAAATTCATCAATTAGTAACAAAATGATTTTCAAAAAGTTTTTATAATCTTTCATTTTGCTCCAGTTTATTAAACTTTTCAAATAATTCAGATAGATTTGGTTTAGATCTACATGAGTCCACAAGGCAAATTTCAAAGTAAGGTAGGTGCTAAGATCTTGCCCTCCTTTACACAGGCTGGCTCAAATTAGGGCTCTAATAAACTGAGTCAGTGTATGGTCCAGGTTTCTTTGCTCTTCCCCCAAAACCAACAGTATCAAGATCATGGAGCAGCCAGACACAGGGAACAACCTGTAAATCCATCAACTCAGGAGGCTGAGGCAGGAGAATTGTCAAGTTCAATGCCAGCTTCTGCAACACAGTGGGACCTTCAGCAACGTAGAAAGACCCTCTCTCAAAATACAAATTAAAAAGATCTGGGATGTAGCTCAGTGGTAAAGCATAATCCTCAGTATTTAAGAAAGAAGGGGGAAAAAGGAAGGAAGGGGTACTGCGGGGGAGCAGAAACCACTCAATTTAGTTGGTTCCATGAGCTTTCCACAGCACTTCTAACTGCAATCAACCAATACCTGACACTTATAGAACACTCCACCCATCAATCACAGAATGATTTTTAAAGAACTCATGGAATAGCCACTAAGATAAACCATATCCGAGGCCACAAGTTCAAACAAAACTCAACAAATTGAAAGAACTAAAATCACAGCGTTTTCTGACTATAAAGGTTGACTATTTGAAATGCAGATCAACAGAAAACCCACCAAATGCTTGGAAATTCAACACCACACTCCCAAATGGATCAATGAGACAGTCTTAATGGAAATTTTAGAACACGTTAAACTGTATGAAATTGTAAATGCAACATAGGAACTTTGTGACACACAGCTAAAGCAATGGTGAGGGAAATTTGTAATTTTAAAAGCCTATTTTGAATAGAATAAAAAGTCTAAAATCAATACCTTAAGTTTCCATCTTAATAAAGTAGAAGAGATAAATATACCTAAAGCAGAAAGAAGGAAATAATGAAGAGCAGATATCAATCAAATGAAAACTGGAGGAAAAAAAGGTCAATGAAACTAAGAATGGTTCTTTGAAATCATTGTTAAAATTGATGAACTTGGAAAAGACAAAGAAAAAAGATACAGATAAATACTTTGGTATAAGTCTAACAAAATGTGTACAGGACTTACATCCTGAAAACAAAAGGAACTGAAAGAAATCAAAGATCTGCATAATTGTAATGGTATTTAATTTTTATAGATTAGAAGATTGCCAACTCTCTTGAAATTGATCATGAGTTTATTAACACATTTCCTATCAAAGTGATGGGAAGTTTTATGTTTTTTCATTCTGTTTTGTTTTTAAGACAGACACCCTATTTAAAATGTACATGGAAAGGGCAAAGAATAAGAATGGAGAAGGTAATTTTGACAAATGAAGTGGGAGGAGTCATTCTACCTGACATTAAGATTTACAGTGAGCATAACAATGTGTGTTGACAGGTGGATACAAACTCTACCAATGGAACATAACACTGACCCCAGCAAGGCTTCCACAAGGAAGGCCGACTAAGCTTGGCCAAGACATTAAAACAATAAAGGCATAAAAACAACTAAGACAGTAGTTTCAAAAACCGCTGATGGAATAACTGGACATCCATTGGTAAAAAATGGAAGCTCAACCTAAATTTCATCTTCTACAAAAATCATCTCAGGAATAAAGAAAATCATAAACAGCTACTAGCAATGACACCAAAAATGATCCACAAACGAAAAAAGAATCATTAGACATCGATAAAACCAAACACTTGCTCTGCAAAGACACTGGTAAAAGGATAGAGACAAGTTGCCCATGAGGAGAAAAGTATTTACAACCACATATTTAACGAAGTACTCCATCCAGATCACATGAGGACCTCTCATAATAGAAACAAGTCTAATCAGAGAATTGATAGAAGATATGAATGGACATCTCACTAGATATCAAATAAGTGCATGAAAATATATTCAACATTGTTAGCCACTGGGGAAATGAAAATTAAAATCACGATAAGTATCACCACAGAAATGAGTTAAAATTTAGACAATTTAAAGTGACAATGCCAAATCTTGATGGGAATGTCCTCCGACAAGGAATTTCTGTACCCCATTCCTTCCCATCTCCCTCCTGACTGGGAACAGAGAGAGGCCCCTGTCCCAGGTTTACTTCCTGCTGCTCGCTTCACAAAAGGGCTGACACCCGTAGTCTTACAAAAACACAGAAGCCAAAAGCCAAAAGATGCTTGTTCTGAAGAAATACAGGTTATTTCAGCTGGTGATTATCGTTTGTTCCCAAAAAACACAAACAGCCCATCACGACCATTCCACTACAGCCTCCTCCCTGTGTTTCTTTCCAAACCTCCAAGTCACCCTGAGCTGCATCATTGTGTCCCACTTCCTCCCTCAAACCCCAAACACCCTTTCCCTACCATGTCCCTCCTCCAGTCACTCGGGTTTCAGATGGAACTGGCCCAGTCATGCGGGGAACAATGACGGGTTTGGGCAGAGCAAGGTGTGCCAGCCTCAAGGAAATGCTTTCCAGCTTCTCCTTCCCACTGTGGGGCGTGGCTGCCAGCAAAGGATGGAGTGTGGGCGGGCTCCCCACAAAGGGAGGCTGAGGGCGCTGAGGTTTCCCACACTCACCACACACCAAGCAGCAGGAAACCTCGGGTCAAACTGTAAAAGCTGGACTTGCTGCCCAGCTACCTGCTCATTTCCTACTCCAGCGAGTGTTAGATGGGCAGGTGCAAGGGAGCCTCCAGCCCAGGTGAAACCCGAGTCAAGATGAAGCACAACAGCGCCACCTCGCGTCCCAGCCCAGAGCAGCTGTTCTAGGTGGTGGAGAGATTGTCAGGTCTAGATAGATGGTCAGCGCTGGGACATTGCCCCACCCCAACCCTTTGTTAAGTGTTAGGAGAGAGTTTTGAGGACTGCTGCAGCAATAGAAAACGTGTAAGAAGTAAGTGGAAATAAAGATCACAGGAGAGGGAATCGACAACGGCTTTTAAAGACATATTGATCATAGGTAACTTGAATAGATGACCAATTTGTTCACCACTAATAGCGTACCAAAGAAACATCTACTAGAACAGAATGAATGTGGGTGCAATGCAGTCTGGAGTATTTAGAGATTGAAGTACATCAGTTCAGTACTAGAGTTTCTCGCTTTGAAATTTCTATTTCCTCTGGAGCTCTTTTCAGGCAAGATGAGGAATTCGGGGTGTAGATCTGTGGTCAAGGGCTTGCCTAGAACATGAAAGGTCCTGGGATCACCGTTTGTGTTTAAAATAAATCAAACAAATCAAGCGGTGGCACACACCTGTAACCCTAGCGACTCAGGAGGCAGAGGCAGAAGGATCGCAAGTTCAAGACCAGCCTCAGCAATTTAGCCAAACCTAAACTAAAAAGGTCCCAGGGACTCGGAGGCTGAGGCAGGAGGATCCCAGGTTTGAAGCCACCCTCAGCAATTCAGGGAGACTGTAAGCAACCTAGTGAAACCCTATCTCAAAATAAAAATTAAGAGGGCTGGGGATGTTGCTCGGTGGTTAGGCATGCCTGGGGTCAATCCCTCCTACCAAAAACAAACAAATAAACGAGGAAACTGAAAATTAACGGGCTAGGGCCAGAGCCCAGTGGTTAATCACCCCTGGGTTCAATCCCTAGTACCAAAAAGCAGGCAAGGACTGGGATGTGTCTCAGTGTAAAGGGCTCCAGGGTTCAGTTCTGTGCACCAAGTATATACAAAAACAAATAAAATTTTTTTAAAAACAGTAAAAATTGAACTGAATTATACATTTTAAAATGACTACTAGTTAATTTTGTTTTTACCTCAGTTTTTTAAAGAAGGGTAAAGTTTCATCCATCAATTGTTGTTTCCTTCCTTTGAGTCATAGAAAATAAAGGCAAAATTGGTTGATCTGAACTTCACAACATGTGACCTATTCTACCTCCTATTCTCCATGATACTGGATTATTCATTTTTGCAACTCCTGCAGCATATTGCTAGACACTCACTTGATGAACAGAAGTTAGATTAAAAATCTAGCTATTGTCAAGCAGTGAAAGAAGTTTTAACCTCTAATCCTAAGAAAAATATAGGAGGTAAAATTTTACTCTCAAACCTTATTCAACCATTCAAAAAAAGTATAAATTCTAAGAATTTTTGACAGAAAACATTAAGAAAAGAAATGACTAGACCCAAGAACACCCATACAAGATGAGAAAGCCCTACTTACACAGTAGATATAAATAGGAGATATATATTGTGGCTTGTCACACACACTATACTCATAAATAAAATGGTTAGAATATCCATTACTTCTCATTTCACTCCATGTAGTCACTTCCCTACAATTTCAAAGATTACCTCCATCTCAAATTTATATCCCTTGGACTCATGATCATCAATGTTTCAGACCCTGTATCCCTGCCAGATGGTCATGTCTGTCTTGAAATTTATTCAAAAGGCATTTGTTGAGTGTTCAGTGTCTATCTCTGCCCACATTAGGTACTGAACAGCAGGAAGTCACGTTAAAACACACACTGGCAACCTCTTCATTCTCTGGTTTACACGAAACTAAACTACCAGATCCTGTTCTCTACTAACTCCTATACAGCTACTCCTACACATGACTTAGTATTTTCCTTCTTATATGACTTCCCACTCTGAAGAAGGACACCAGCTTGAAGTCTGTTGGGTGGACACTACTGGAATGTGTTTACATGAGGAATTCCTGGGAAATCATTTGTTAAAGAGAGAAAGAAAGCCAAAGTATGAAGACACTGTCCATTGACAGAGTAGCTTATGTTGAACACGGTGATGCACACCTGTCATCCCAACTTCAGGGGAGGCTGAGGCAAGTGATCACAAGTTCAAGGCCAATCTGGGCAATCAAGGGAGCCCCTGTCTCAAAATAAACTTTAAAAGGGGTAGGAGGGCTGAGGATGTGGCTCATAGGTAGAGAGTCCCGAATTCTATCCCCAGTTCATTAAAAAAAAAAAAAAAAAAAAAAAAAAAAAAAATCCCAATCCCGTGGGGCATACCTGCAATCCCAGCAACTCAGGAGGCTGATGCATGAGGATCATGAGTTCAAAGCCAGCCTCACCAAATTAGTGAGGCCCTAAGTAACTCAGTGAGACCCTGTCTCTAAATAAAATGCAAACTAGGGCTGGGAATATGCGTCAATGGTTGAGTGCCCCTGAGTTCAATCCCCAGTTCCAAAAGAAAAAAAAAGAACAAGAATATCTTGGAGCTCAGCATTGAGTCTGTCACCCTGTCCTTTGACCATGCCCTAACAATTTATAACTGAATCCTAGGGAAAGGAGATTATAAGTAGAACTGTAGAGTTTTCATACACACACACACACACACACACACACACACACAGACAAATGGGTGCACAGAGTAGTGCTCCTATGAAAATGTTTCAAAGAAACAACACAAAGTGAGGCAGACGGAGGCATCAGACTTTACCTGCAAATACAGCGCTACTTCACAAGAGGGCAAGTGCTGGCTGTCAGTGATTGACAGCTCCACAGGATCTTTTTTTTTTTATGAGTTTCAAACTTTATTTCAAAATGTCTTGCCATTAAATGAATTACTGTTCAGAAGTCTCCCACTTTTCATACAAAAATACTGTGCTACTGATACAGTTGAAAAAATTCAATGACTTCTTCTGCAGGAGAAATTCACAGCATCCCCAGGATCAACGTGAAACCTGGCTCTGTCCCTACCACTAGGCTCAAAGCCTGCAAAACTGTCACCTGGGACAGTTTTTTTTTTAAGTGCTGACCCACCATACACCAATAGCCTTCAACACAGTCCTTGAAATAGCAGCAGCAATTTCTCCTACTTCCTGTAAGGCTGGATCTGGAGACAGGGACAGCAGCTCCTCCATCCTCAACTAGGCTTCTACCCACTGCGTGCCCCATTCATTCTGGCCACCAGGTGGGACAGTAATTGGTCTTGCCTGCTGCAAGGAAGCTCTGGAGGGTCACTCCTCAGGGCCTGTAAAGGTCTGTGTCATAGTCACCATCCTTGGAAGATCCTGGCAGAGTCCAGGGCAATGCATTTAGCCCCAAATGCAAAGATTTTGCTTTTCCATTAAACAGGGTAAGGCAAGTTTGGAAACTGGTTGTCATGAAGACCATGTGGTCTGCTCTGAGAGGGAGTGTGAGTCCACAGTCCATGCCAAAGGGGCCAACAAAACTTCCCAGTTAATTATGGGGAGGAACAGCTAGAGGGCATGTTTGCACTTACCATCTCCTAACAATATCCAAGACCAACTGAACACTCAACCAGGAGATGTAGAGTCTCTAGTTTATACAGTATTTTAAAAGATCCAAATGTGAGGTCGTCCACACCTATACTTTTTCTCTGTAGGGTAGGTCTCAGGCATGACAGGGGCCCTGGCTGCCTCATGAGAAGGATCCAGAATCTCTTGTCTGCACCTCTGGGACAGGCAGGAGCAAATCATTCAGGTTCTTCTGGTTCAACCCTCCCACACACACCTGTGATTCCCTTGCCTGGAAATCCCTGGGGGCTTCTATGAAAGACCCTCATGTTCCTGCGTGAAAGATCCCTTGGCAGTCATAGGCAGGAGGAAGAGCTAGAGGGAGCCCAGTGCCTCCCCAAAGCAAATCTTCTGCCCTGCTTTCAGCCTGAAATTGAAGTCCTTGGGGGCCTCGAAGATGAGCACAATGGTGGAGCCCAAGTTGAATTCGCCCAGGTGCTCACCCTTGCGCATAGGGACTCCCTCCTTGTTGGCGTGGGTCACAAAGCTGAAGTTGTTGTAAGAGCCCTTGCTGTACCTTGGGCTGTTTGTGTGCAGGTCCCTGTCAAAGTAGATGCGGATAGAGCCCACGTTGGTGGCCCCCACAGCTGTCAGAGAGAAGAAGCTGTGTTTCCAATCTCCTGTCAGGACCACTCGCTCATTGTGGCAGAAAAGCTCTTTGATCCAGCGGGCCATGCCAGGGTTCACTGACATCAGAGAGCCTGGGAAGTGACGCCCATGGGAGATCTTGAGGTTGTCCTCAAAGACTTGCATGGGCAACAGAGGACCAGGACAACTTTGATGGAAGCTGTGAAGAGTCAGCAGTAGAGACGCTGCTGCCTGCTTCATACCGTAAATGGGATTTCCAAGCCCCTGAGAGAACCACAGATTCCCAGAGGGAATTAAAGCAAGACAATGGAAATGGTGGTGGGTTCCATGAAGGAGCTTGGGATTAGGTTGGTGATAATTTGTGAGGTCCCCTAGAACCCGAGGATTCCTAGGACACTTGGGGAAAGGATCTTAGAAACACCAGAGGTTCTACAACCAACTAAACGAAATGTGTGATATTATCCTCAGTATGCTCACCCTAGACAGGTATATTCCAGAGAATGTGGTTCATGGGGAACTTTTCATGTACATGCAGTTCCTTTTCACTGCCTACCAGTCTTACATTGTAGGTTAGTTCACACTGTATATTAGTTTCTCATTGTAGATGTAACAAGTTACACAACCTGATGGCTTAAGCAATACAAATTTATAATCTTATAGCCCTGGAAGCCAGAAGTCCAACCAAGATCTCCCTGAATAAAATCAAGATACTGGCTGGGCTCTATTTCTTTCAGTGAGATCTTGGAGAGAATGTGCTTCCTTCCTTTTCTGGCATCTAAGACATCTCCCTCATTCTTTGGTTTGGTCCACACTCCTGCCCACTAGAACCATTAGACACACTGGAACATCTCTGAAAGGTAACAACTAGCACTCTCTAAACTCTCTCAGGGCTGAAGAGCAGCCCAACACATCCCTCTTTATTCCATCCTTCAAAGCTAGCAGTGGCTCATAGAGTTCTCTTACATCATATGTATAAAGATCCTTCTTTCATTGCTGTATGCATGTCTTTCTCCGACCACACCTGGAAAGTTACTCCACTCTTAAGAGTTGATGTGATTACTGGATTGTTCCCACAGGATAATCTTTCCCTTCAGAGTTCCAATATCTTATTCTCATCTATAATGTCTCTTTTTCTACCTAAGGTAACCTAATGACAGGTTCTGAGGATTAGGATGTGGATATCTTTGGGGGGGCCTTAGTTCTGCCTATCATAGATTGCTTAGAAGAGCTCTTGTATAAAGTCCATTTCTCATAGTTCTTCATAGCCTGTGTTTCCTGCAAATAAAAGCTGTTGACCATGAAAGAAGGGTCCCCCTTGCCAACTCCTTTTTTATGGACTATTACATACATGTTCCCCAGGGGGAGAATGTGATGATTTGGGGCACTATGCCAACAACCTGAGTCCATTCACTTTCTTTTTCCTTTTTCCCTCCTTTCCCCATGATTTTCAAAGAATCCTTCAGTACATTTCGAGATCACTGACCTACAGCTAGGTTCCACACTTAGATCAATTTGAACAGATTTCTGATTCTTAATTTTCTTACTTGTAAATAAAAAGTTTAGGCACAATCATCTGGGTGTGGTGGAACATGCCTGAAATGTGTGGGCTGAGGCAGGAGGACTTTGAGTTCAAAGCCAGCCTCAGCAACTTAGCAAGGCCCTAAGGAATTTAGAGAGACTCCGTCTCTAATTGAAATATTAAAAAGGGCTGCAAATGTGGCTCAGTGGTTATGTGCTCCTGGGTTCAATCCCCAGTACCAAACAAACAAACAAACAAGCAAACAACAACAACAAAATTATTAGGCAAGATCAACTTCAGGTCCTTGTCAAGTTTTTTATTCCATGTTTCTCTAATGCTTGAAGATCAAAACAAACAAACAAACAAACAAACAAACACTCATTTATTCCAAATGCCAGGAGGCAGCTCATTCCATTCCATCCAACAGCTGATCAGCAGAACACGAAGTAGAAATTGTGACTTGACTTCTAACTCCCAGCTTCTTCATGTGTGAAATGAAAGTGGGCATAGCAATGCACACCTGGAATCTTAGGAGGCTGAGGCAGGAGGATTGCAAGTTAGAGATCAATCTCAGCAAATCAGTGGAACCCTTTCCAAAATAAATACAAAAGGGCTGAGGAATGTATCTCAGTGGTAAAGCATCCTGAGGTTCAATCCCCAGTACACCCAGGATTTTTAATTAAATGATTAAATGGAGATGAAAAATATCTATTTACAGAGCTCTTGGAAGTTCAAATGAAAAAATTGAAAGTACTTTTTAAAAACTGAAGACACTACTAAGTGCTCTTTCATAGTACCAAATATTAGTAAGAATATCTAGGTTTCCACTTATCTATGCTTGAGCAACCTGTAGTGGGTTGTACATTTGTCTCCTTGGAGGGTAGGTACTAGGAATTGTACTCAGAAGCACTCAGCCACTAAGAGAAATCCCCAGCCCTATTTTGTATTTTATTTAGAGGCAGAGTCTCAGTGAGTCCCTTCATGCCTTACTGTTGCTGAGACTGGCTTTGAAATCGAAATCCTCCTTTCTCATCCTCCTGGGTGGCTGGGAATACAGTTGTGGGCCACCACTCTTGGCTCTGCATTTGCCTTTAAATATTATCTCTTATCCATTTCTGTTCTCTTTAGGTAGAACATTAAAAGTTACCCTGAGTAAAACTCTGACATAGAACTTTCTGGTTTTATTATTGCAATCTGTTCAACCGTAAATTGACTTAGAAACACTTTTGTGTGTGCGTGTGTGTGTTGGCCCCCTTGCACTGGGGTTTGAACTCAGGGACCCTTTACCACTGAGTTACATTCCAGCAGCCCTTTTTGTTTTGAGATGGGGTCTCACTAGCCTGCAGACACTGGCCTTAAACTTGCAACTCTCCTGCCTCAGTCTCCCAAGTTATGGGGATTACAGGCAGGTGCCACCACACCCAACCAGAAACACTCTTTTGTATGATTTCCACCTACCTCATTAATAATGGTGAAAAGAACAGGGTTTCAATGGATAAACAATTCTATAGAAGTTGATACTAATTATTTCATAAACACAGTTTAAATATGAACATTTACTAGCTATTTGCCTCCCTAAGGGGCTATAAGCCTCACATCAAGAGTGCACGTCCTCTCAGCTGTGCACATCATACAGCTGGGAAATGCCCTGTAGATACTTTTCATTTTTTTCTGCCTCCATTTCATCCTATAAAATATTTAGTACAGTCTACTTTCTGAATCTCTCTCTATCTGGTGTACTTTCTTTTATTCACTGTCTAAATACACCCCTCTTCTTTTCTTGCCTGGATTTCTGTAAGGGTCTTCTAGCTGACTTCCATTCATCATTCTTATTCCCCCTCTCATGATGTTTTCCCAACAAGCAAAGCCTTACCATGTAATATCTCCCCGCTCCATGTAAGATTTTTACATCATTACAGAATGAAATTTCTAATGATTGTGAATCTCCAAAAAAACTTACCTGATCTCCACACTGCAATATCTTTTGGTCTTTTAAGTATTTTTAAATATTAAGATTATTCACAATCTCTAAAACAGCAACAAAAAGCCCCAAGAAGTACTAAGTCCTTTCACCCCACCAGGGAACTTGCATACTCTGTCCACTATGCTTGTAACCCTTCCCCTTCCCTTACCTACTCATTCTATTTCTTTAGGATCCACTTCGCCTATGAGAAATACATCTTCTCTGAGCTTCATTTGAATCCTCTCCAATGCAGACTGTTCTTCCTTCTGAGCACCCAGAGTGCTTCTCATTTGTGATGGTTCCCTGTGTGTTTCTTTGGTAAGCTGTTCTCCTTGATGGCAGAGACTGGCAACTGTTTGTTAAATGTGAGAAGATCAGAAAAAGGGATGATCTTAAACTGAATTCTCAAATATTTCCAGCTTCATCCTCTTCTTTGATCCCCCTAACAGCTTTGTGAGGTAGAGAAAACATTTGGAAGAGCACACTTATTTTTTTACTCTACTGGTAGAAAATTGAGGCTCTGGTTGTGCCTTGTCCACTGTTACACACAAAGTAAGCTCCAAGGTCAAGATTTGAATTAATACCTTCTCTTTACAAGTTAAGTGCATTGTTAAATACATATTTATACCCAAATATATAAAGTGTTGCTAGTAAAAAAACAAGTATAAATATAGAAATGTGTGATAAATTCTTTAAGAAGTGATCAAGAAATTCATTGAGATCAGGAAATCCAAATCCCATTAAGGATTCATTTCTGTTATATTATTAACAGTGCAGAGGACTGAATAGAGTTCAGACAAAGAAAAACCAGCATGTACTTTGTCATGTATGCTCTACAATCATCAGGGGCAAGTGTGCTTTTGCCAGATGATGAGAACACACCATAGAGCATGAAATTGCCCTTATTGCAGGAAACAAGATCCTTGGTGTTTTTCCACCTGCCTCACCTTGGTTTCCCAGTGTCCTTCAAAAACTTTAAACATGTTCCCAGACCAATGCCCTTGTGATTTGCTATCTCTGGAATGCTCTGTCCACTACCAAGTCCATTGGCAGAGCTAACCCCCTTGCTTCCTTCAGGTCTCTGCTCAAATATTATCTTGTCAGAGAAGCCTTTCCTGAATACCCCACCCAACTCCAGCATCCCCACCTTCGCACTCCCTCCATTTGGACCTATCCCAGGCATACTATACAATTACTTGTTTATTTATCATCCCTCTTCCCTAACTCCATAAGTACACGGTCTTGTGTTGTTCACAAATGTGTACCCAGAACCTAAAACAATATATGGCGCATAATAACCTCTCAATAAATATTTGTGAAATGGATGAATGAAGGTTGAATTTCCTTCTGGTCGAAGTAGGGCGTGTAGTTGTGCATATTGTTAAGCAAACAGTTTGACTCTATTTATAGATGCACTGAACCATAGTGCTATTTGTTCCTCTTAGAAATAAATTTGCTGACATCTAAGAACCAAATTCTTGGTCAAATTTTTGGCAACCATGGCAGCTGGGGCAGCCTATGGACACTTGTCAGGCTGCATCTCTTGGATATTAGGTATTTGTCCTCAACCCCAGCTCTTCCTATTTCTTGAATCATGCCATCAAAAGGCTGAAACAGAGTCACCTTCAACAATCTTATTGAACAGAAACCGTTATTGAAGTCCAGTCAATGGTGAAAAATGTAAGAGAGTTATAGCACACTTTAAATACTATCTTCTTGACTGGAAATAGGGACAGACATTTGGGAAAGAGCTTATGAAACTGACAGATTCCAATGAGTTGAGGTTTTTTTTACATCAAATATAGCTATTTCTTGGATTTGTTCTACTATTATGTAAGTTGTGTGTGTGTGTGTGTGTTTGTGTGTTTTCAGGTGTGCATAAACACACGCCTCTTTTTTGACACATACATAAGGGGTCATGACGGCTTCCACCAAGATTTCAAAAGACGAGGCACATTGCCTGGAGGCAAGGCAAAGTGTTGCCAGGTCCAAGTCCCTGTTGGCTGCCCCCCAGAGAAACAATGCTTGAAGTTGTAAAGCTGAAGCTGAAGCTGGGATGGGGACTCCAGGAATGAAGAGATGCCAGGAACATGGACTTTCCGCTGAGCCAATCCAGGGGCTGCAGAGACCACGAGGCTAAAAGAGAGCCCATGTGCACTGTAACCAAGCCCTTAGGAAACAATACTTCATGGTCCAGTGTCCTGGTCACTATAGGGGGACTCAGCGGGACTCTTTGCCCATCCAGGTCTTGGTCTTATTTTGACTCCAGCCCTTTTTCTGTGCCCTAGTCCTTCATTTTGAAATGGGAATGATTATTCTGTGCCACTATATTTTGAATATGTGAAACTTACTTTTGATTTTGACAGGGTATCACAATCAAGAGTTTTTCATGAGTCTTGGAGGCAACTTGGATTTAGACTGGACTTTGGATGGTGCCAGAGCTTTTGAGACTTTGAGACTCTTGGAGATACACTGGGTGCATCTTCCTCTGTGAGGAGGATATGAGCTGTTTAGGAGACAGTGGCAGAAAGCTATAATTTGGATGTGAGGTGTCCCCCAGAAGCTCCTTGTTAATGCAAGAATATTCAGAGATTAAAGGAGTGGATTGTGAGAGCGGAAACCTCAGGAGTGCATCCTAGTTTGAATGAACTGGGTGGTGACAGGAGGAAGCTGGGACATGCTTGGAGGAGGTGGCACACTGGGGCCTGTCCCTGGAAGTGTTCTTCCTGTGGTCCCTTCCTGTCTCTTCTTTCTGACCCCCATGTGTTGACACCTTTCCTCTTCTGGGCCCTTCCCCATGATGTGCTGCCACACCTTGGACCCAGAGCAAGGGAGCCAGTTATCTCTGACCTCTGAAAACGTGAGCCCAACTATGCTTTCTCTCCTCTAAGCTGTTTTGTCATCTACTTTGGTCACAGTGACACAAAAAAAGACGTATAGCAAGGGGAGGGGTCCTTTGGGTTTCTATCTCCTTTTTCTCCCTCCACACTTCTGCTCGCAATTGGTTCCTCTGTTGCCACGGTAGCCAACGGTCTCAGAACAGAGACTCTGACAGTTGCACTTCTTAGTCACTGGATTCAGGATCTGAAGGACTTCAGCTCTCCCGTTTATGCTTCAGGAGTTGGCAGCATCTCTATCCCGCAGGCAGTCACAAGAGCCAGGAGTGACAGAGTTTGTAATATGTGTCTGTGTCTGTGTGTGTGTGTGTGTGTTGTGTGTACAAAAGAGAGAGTCAGAAAGAGAAAGCCACTGTGAGTGTATTCTCTTCCTCAGTGACTTGCTGGAGCATCAAGGGAAATGCTGAACTGAAGATGCCATCAGAGGATGGAAAGATGACCATTTAAATAGCTGTATTCTTTCTAGAAAGGAATTTTGTATCAATTACTGTAACATATATATTTGTAATCTTTAATCGAATAGTTCAATGTATAGAACTGTGAATGAGAGCCAGAAATTTGTGGAGAAGGGGGTTTATTATCATTAATAAGACCATTGCTAATGACCTTAAGAATCTAAGGGACATTGAGCACTCAAACTCATGGTCATTCATAGGTGATCACCAAAAAGATTTAATGAGAAAGTGGACAAGAATTACAGAATAGGGTGATTGGGGATTGATCTGAGTTTGTAGAGTCTTTGCCTTGCAAGCATCAAGGCCCTGGGTTCAATCCCCAGCACCACCAAAAAAAGAAAAAAGAAACAAGTTAGAGAATAGCCATATACCTGTCTCCTGCAGGTTGTACCAAAAATTTAATAGTCTCATGTTCATGGATATGACATCCACATATATATGATGTGTGCATATATGTACAATTCATACAAATATGTAGATATAAAGAAAAAGAAGTTTATAGAGACATTTACAAAGTCTTTTTATGATGGTTGTCATTCTCCTGGATGGTAGGATAGGGGTACTTTTTTTTCTTCCTACTTTACTATATTTTTCATATTTTATAGAACAAGCTTTTATGATAGGCAGTTCATCCAACTGTAGTAATAAAACAAAGCAAGAGAGGTAGCAGGTGGACATCCTCAGTGCACTTATTCTTATACAATAGAGTAAGCTCTTAAGGAGCCTCTTGTGCCTTTGACTGGAGAGTGCAAATGTAGGGTAGCTGTGAATGGAAAAAGGAATGGATGTTATTTGCTAAAGTACATGACTCCCTTCCCAATATCACATATTCATGTTTTTCTTCTGAAGTTTATAGTGTTGAGGGAGACTGGGCATTTGAGTCCTTGGACGCCATGGAGAACTCATCTTCCTGCAGTAACTGCCCTGACATGGAGCCCTGATTTATGGAATCCAAATCTGACCAGAGCCTCTCTGTGGGCTGCTTCCCTGATGCGGGCAGCACTGACTGTAAGGATGACAAACCCCGTGAAGAGCTGCCTTCTGAGGGCTGTTGCTGCTGCTTCCTCCCTCCAGTCCAAGGAGCATGGGGAACCAAAAGGATAAGGGGACCCGTGGAGAAGCAAGATGAAACTCAGGACAACCCAGAGAATCTTGGTGAAGAAACCGTCATGGAGGTCTTGGATGCCTATCTGGGCAGCCACAGTGAAGACTCTGTAGCTAACCAGGCCCTCAGTGAAGGCGACCAGAAGGTGGACAAGTGCCCACAGGAGAGGATCAACCAGACCCTCTGGGACCTGGATGATCTGATGAAAAATCTTAAGGCATTTCTGGACAGTCTGAAAGATGAGGAGGATGTTGACCCTATGCTCTCTGATTCCCCTCAGGAGGAGGATCTCCAGCCATCCAGCACTCTCTCGGTCCATAGGGATCAGGTCAGTCATCAAGACCAAGAAGTTTGTCAGGACCTGCCCAAGTGCACTCCAGCAGAAAATGTAGACATTCAACAGTTCCTAGAAACGCCTTCTGGGCTTGAGGACAATGAGGCTGTTGAGGTGAGCACAGAGTTGCTCCCTGCAGCGCAAGGCATAGACCTGGTGGGGTGCCAGGGTGGAGAGCAGGGAGTCACTGTACCTGCTGTGAGGCAGAGGTGGACCCCAGGGTTGGAAGAGATGAGCAATGGGAGAAGGAGGACAGCAAGGAAAGGAGCCCAGGGAGAGGAGTGGGGAAAATGCCAAAGGGCACTGAGAGAGAGGGGGAGAGGGGAGGAGCAAAAAGAAGGAGGAATGATAACACAAACTAGTGTGTGTGTGTGTGTGTGTGTGTGTGTAAAATGGTAAATGAGTACTGAAATTTTGCATTTATACTTGGCTATTTTTGTTAAAAAATTGAACTGGATGTCCATGATTGTGGAAATAGAGTCCATTGAACTGACACTAAGGCACCCTCTTTGTCTTTGCAGATGGACAGCCAGGAGAGTGGCACTCCAGATACCTTCTCAGTGTCCTCAGAGCAGTCAAAGGAGGAGGATTCACCTCACATAAAGAGACGACGTGTTGTCTGAGTCTCAGGTTCTGCTTCCAGTGGCTCAGGAAGCGAGTGGTCTCCTCCCTGCCAGGGAGAAAGCACCCTGGGAGGGCCAACAAGGGCCCCCGTCTGCAGGCACTGAAGAGAAGTCTTTGTTTTGAAGGAAATAGAATCCTACCTCAAGAATCCCACCTCACCAATCCCTCTAGTTAGGAAACCCTATGTACCCAGGATTTTGATCTTTTTGATCCTCCTACTGTACAGTTACCATGGTTTTATGTTTTCCCAAAAAATAAAAGACAGATTCTTGTTATCCATGTCTTCCTCCTCTTCCAGCATAACATCTGGGCCCAGGTGGAAAGTTCATATGTTGACTAGAGGACTGAAATGGATTCTCAGGACATTTCAGGGAGTATTATGCTTCCTAACCAGAGGGTATTTTTTTCCTGTCTCCATGTACCCCTTCTCACTGTATTCCCCCATATTTTATCTTTTATTTCATGCATGCTAATCTTTTATCATTAACTCATATCTGCAGTGTCAGAAGGCAGCAGGACACTTGTGACTCACACATGACAGGATGGTTTTGGTAGAACTTGTGGGTCTTGAGCAAGTGGCAGCTGGCAGTGAGTCCCTGGGAAGTCCATTTCCATCAATGGTGTTGAGATCTTCAGACAGCAATTCTGATGATCCTGGGAGAGTAAATTGGTTCTAGCAGGTTATTCTACAATGTTCTGGCATGTTCATTGATTCTAGCCAGTTGGCTGCTATAAGTGGCCCACTGAGGAGGAAGGTGTGGGGGGGGAACACTGCTGAACCACCCTAAGCCTGGCTTTCTTCATTCATAAGATGAGGGAGATGGTACTTCAGACCTCAGAGGGCTGCGTCAGAATGAATGAGGCAAAGCAAGCACTCGATAAATACTGTGGCTGCTGGTGGTGGTGATATTCCTGAGGATCTGCCCTGAACCCTTCATTCAAGTGATATCCAAGAAAGAGAGATTTGGGGTCAACTCTCACTAAGCTATTTCCCACAGTGAAACCATTTTACCAAACTTAAGGTTTTCTTTTTTCCTCTTTTCTTTTTTTCTTTGGATTCATTGTACACAAATGGGATACAACTATTGTTTCTCTGGTTGTACACAAAGTAGAGTCACACCATTTGCATAATCATACAAGTACATAGGGTAATGATGTTTGTCTTGTTCTCTTACTGTTCTTTCCCTCCACCCCCTCCCCATCCTTCTTTTTCCTCTATGCAGTCCAACATTCCTGCACTCTTGCCTCTCTCCCACCTTCCAGTTATATATCATCATCTGCTTATCAGAGAAATCATTCTGCCTTTGTTGTTGTGGGATTGGCTTATCTCACTTAGCATGATATTCTCCAACTCCATCCATTTATCTGCAAATGGCATACTTTCTTCTTTATGGTTGAATAATATTCCAGTGTGTGTGTGTGTGTGTGTGTACATATATACATATATACCACATTTTCTTTATCCATTCATCAATTGAAGGGCATCTAGTTTCGTTCCACAATCTAGCTATTGTCAATTGAGCTCCTGAAAACATTGATGTTGCTGTGTCACTGTAGTATGCTGATTTTAAGGCCTTTGGGTATAGGCCAAGGAGTGTGATAGCTGGATCAAATGGGGATACCATTCCAAGTTTTCTAAGTAATCTCCACACCGATTTCCAGAGTGGCTGCACTAATTTGCAAACCCACCAACAATTCATGAGTGGACCTTCTTTCCCCCATCCTCATCAACACCTATTATTGTTTGTATTCTTGATAGTAGACATTCTAATTGGGGTGAGATGAAAATTAGGGTAGTTTTTATTTGCTTTTCTCTTATTACTAGACATGTTGAACATTTTTTCATGTATCTGTTGATTGCTTGTAGATCTTCTGTGAAGTGTCTGCTCATTTCCTTAGCCCATTTATTGATTGGGTTATTTGTATTCTTGGTGTAGTTTTTTGAGTTCTCTATAGGTCCTGGAGATGAGTACTCTATATGAAGTGTGTGTGGCAAAGATTTTCTCCCACTCTCTAGGCTTTCTCCACATTGCAGATTGTTTCCTTTGTTGAGATAAAGGTTTTTAGTTTCAATCTATCATATTTAATGATTCCTGCTTTTATTTTTGTACTTAGAGAGTCATGTAAGGACGTCTGATCCTAAACTGACACGATGAAACTTTGGACCTACTTTTTCTTCTATTAGGTGCAGGGTCTCTGGTCTGATTTCTAGGTCCTTGATCCATTTTGAGTTGAGTTTTGTGCAGGGTGAGAGATATGGGTTTAGTTTCATTTGGCTGCATATGGATTTCCAGTTTTCCCAGCACCATTTGTTGAAGAGGCTGTCTTTTCTCCATTGTATGCTTTTGGCACCTTTGTCTAGGATGAGATAAACATTAAAGAAAACCTTAGAAGATGGAAAGATCAAAAAAAAAAAAAAGAAGAAGAAGATGGAAAGATCTCCCATGTTCTTGGATAGGCAGAATTAATATTGTGAAAATGGGCATACTACCAAAAATGCCATACAAATTCAATGCAGCTTTAATGAAAATTCCAATGACGTACCTCATAGAAATAGAACAAGCAATCAGGAAATCCATTTGAAAAAAGAAGAGACCCAGAATAGCTAAACCAATCCTTAGCATGAAGATGGAAGTGGTTACAGTGGAGGGGGGGTATGTGTCACAATACCAGACGTTTAACTATACTACAGAGCATTAGTAACAAAAATGGCATGGACAGGTGGATCAATGGTACAGAATAGAGGACACAGAGACAAACCCACATAAATAATTTTCTCAAACCTAAGGTTTTGAACACCTTTTTTTTTCCCCCTGTGGTGAACCCAGGGCCTTATACTTGCAAGGCAAGCACTCTACCAACTGAGCTACATCCCCAGCCCTCAACAGATCTTGATTGCACCAAGTCCTCTCTCAACCCTCTGACTGTGCTCTCTGAAATTCCTTTGCAAGTGTCATTAAAATTGTCCCCACAGGTCAACTTCTTTGAGGATGGCTGGACTCATCCTTCTGACCCTTCCTGTGTTGCCAGTTCACCTCCCCTGTGCACCATCATCTTCCTCACTCATCCACACTTCCCCTCAAAGGTCCTCCTCCTCCAGGTTTCAATACCACCGCATGTGACCGTCCGTCATTGTTCCCATTGTAAAAAGCCTATGAGCGTAGAAAGGCCTTCCTTTCCTCAGTTGCACCCTCCTTATCTCCTTCCTCCCTTCCACAGACATTGAGCACATAGAAACCTCACCAGCTTAACATACCAAAAAAATATGCCTGGATCTTTGGGGTAAAGGGACTCCTAATTGAAGAGTTAAAGCCATGTGAGCATATGACCAGGAAGGGTTGTGGGTGCGAGTAGTCTGTAGCAGGTATACGAAGGGCAGTTAGAAAGAATAATTCAGCAAGAGGGGGTTGAACTTGGAAGTTTCCCTGAAAAGAATCACATCAAATCCATGGACGCTGGTATTTGTCCCTGCATTTTATTGTTAAAATACATATAAAGATTACCACTTAACCATTATGTTGTGTACAATTCAGATGTATTGAGCATATTCCTGTCTCCATATGTTTTATCCCCGAAGTGATCTATTAATATGAAATAGCATTAAAACATGCGTAAAGTAAACATCAAGATGAGACTAGTGCTTGTGAGGGAATTGGGAACGAAAAGAACAGCAAAGGGGGAGATCAGGGACCTACGTTTTATCTATAACATATTTCTAATAAGAAATAGTCAAAAATGGCAAAATGTTAAGGCCTGACAAACTGAGCTGTAATCCATGAGAGTGTGTTATATATCATTTTCCATACTTTGGTGTATTTTTCTTTTACCTTTTTATCTTGGCCTCAGTTTACACTTGCAGAGAAGCTGCAAGCACACTGACGGACATCCTTATGTCCCTCAGCCACTGCTCCAATGATGACATCTCACACAACTAGCACAATGAGCAGACAAGGATGTGAACTTAATGCATTACCATGAGCTAACACAGAGACTCTCCCACAGTCTGCGTGGGGAGGGAGTAAGTCACCCTCGGAGGGTGTGGATTGACTGGAAATAAAAAGTCTTAAAACTAGTACTAAGAAATAAAGCAGAACTGGGGATATAGTGCAGTTGGTAGAGTCATCTGTGAAGCACAAGGCCCTGGGTTCAATCCCCAGCACATCAAAAATAAATAAATAAAATAAATAAATAAATAAATAAAGCAAAAGATGCATGAAAATAGTTTTTGAAGCAGGGGTGTAACAGGCAAGAGACCTGATGGGTCTGGTCCTAACAAAGGGAAAAGTCTGAGAAGGCTTCAGTGATAGTCTAACACACACCAATGGGATTCAGTGAGGAGCTTCTTCAGAAAAACAGGATGAAAATGGGAAAAAGTTGTTTGGGGCTTGGCAGGTGATGCCCCTCTTCAGGTGGCTGAACCTAGGGCTGGGAGCTAAGGCAGGACGCCAGCATAATCTGGGCTTTCTCAAACCAGGGACTTCTACCCAGGAGTTCCTGAACAGCAATCTCCCTGCCTTATGATGGTTCAAACAAACCCATAATTCATACATGGCTTCCAATGAAGGCAGTATTGGAATGGCCCCAGTTCTTCCATTAATGTCCTTTTTTTCCACTCTATGATCTCATTAGAAACACAAGGAGCACTTAATCATTCCTTCCCCTTGGTCACCTCAGTCTGTGACAGGACGTCAGTCTTTCCTTCCCTTTCATGACCTGACAATGATCAGATATTTGGTCAAATGTACCACAGCTGTTGTTGTCTGTCATTTTACCATTATTGAAGTAAGATGATGCATGTTAGCAACAATCCTCTGAATCTGTCAAGCCTTCTGTGCATCCATTGACGGGCTCAGGATGTCTCTGTTTATACTTTTAAACTACATCAGAATTTCAAAAGTGGAAGCTGGGTGCAGTGGTGCATCCTGTAACTCCAACTACTCAGGTGACTAAAGCAGATCACAAGTTCAAGGTCAGCCAGGGTAACTTGGCAAGACCCTGTCTCAAAATAAAATTTTAAAAGTGCTGGGGGTACAGTTTAGTGGTTGAATGGTGATTGAGTGTGTCTAACGTCCTAGGTTTGAACCCTGGCAGTCCCAAGGAAGAAGGACAAAAAGAAGAAAGGAAGGCATGAAGGAGGGATGGAAGGGTGTAGTATGTCATCTGGAATCTCTAGAGAAGCAGAATAAGTAGAAGATTATAGGCTAGGTGTAGGGGTGCATGCCTGTAGTCCCAGCAGCTTGGGAACAGAGGCAGGAGAATTATAAACTCAAAGTCAGCTTCAGCAACTTAGCATGACCCTAAGCAACTCAGTGAGACCTTCTCTCAAAATAAAAAACAAAAAGGGCTGGGGAGATAGCACAGTGGTAAAGTACCACTGGGTTAAATCTCCAGTACCATAAGTAAGAAAGTAAATCAATAAATAAAAAAGTTGGGGATTTGGCTCAGTGATTATGTTCTCCTTGGTTCAAAACCAAAAATAAAAAAGAAAAAACAAGTGTTTTGAAAAAATATTTGCTATGAGGGGTTGAAAATATATTTATGGAAATGTTACCATAATCTTGATTTGTTTCTGAAATAATCTTTCTCACCTATGTTTTTTTTCATATTTCTATACTTAATGAAATTTAAAAAAATTCTCCAAGTGCTTTAAAAAAATTAACTTTTTATATAGTTACTTTTTAAATTTTTTTGGTGCTGGGAATTGAACCCAGGAGTATTCTACCATTGAGCTACATCTGCAGCCCTTCTGATTTTTTAACGTTGTGACAGGGTCCCTCTGAACTGCTGACCTTGAATTTGTGATCGTCCTGCCTCAGCCTCCCAAGTTGCTGGGGTTGAAGGTGTGTGCCACCATGCCCTGTAAAAACTGGACAATACTTTTATAATGAAACATTTTTAAATCACATTAATGATAATTATTAAAATCTTAGAAATGTATTGCACTAATAAGCATTTTCTGAAAACAAATTTCTTCTGATAAGTTTTATAACATATACAATGAATGCAGTCATATATGTTTATATAGCAAAAATATCGAGCTGGGCACATGACTGTGCATGCCTCTCATCCTGGTTACTTGGGAGGCTGAGGCAGGAGGGTCATAAGTTTGAAACCAGAAATTTAGCAACACCCTATCTCAAAATGAAAAATACAAAGAGCTGAAGATATAGCCTGGTAGTAAAGCACCCCTGGATTAAATCCCCAGCACTGTCAAAGATAAATATTTATATTTATTTACATACTTATACATACACACACACACACACACACACATATATATACATGAATGAGGCGGCATGACCTCCTTTTAAAAATTGACTTAGAACAAACGATTAAAAGGACAGATGACTCATTTGAATGGTAACTATATTGTCTGACATGTACATACTTGATTTAAAACCACTAGGACCATAGTATCATGAGAAAAATTGTACAACTGAATCTTCTCGGTTCATTAATTTCAGAGAATTTATCTCTGAGATTGTGATGTGTGAAAAAAGCAAGCAAAAAACCTCCTTGACCAGTCTAAACTACAGATGCACAAACTAGCATGCTGAAAAGTGAGATTAGGAAAGGAAGTACAAAACCAAATCAGAAAACAGGAGACTGGGTGTATCTAAAACTTTTGTATTAGTCAAGGTTCTCCAGAGAAACAGCCCAGTAAGATATACTTATAGATATAAATATAGATATACTTTCACAATTGTCTCAGTATCCATGGGGGATTGGTTGCAGGACCTCTGCAGATACCACAATTTGTGAATACTAAAGTCTCTTCTATGAAATGGCAGAGTGTTTGTACAGAACTCATGCATATCCTCCTACATACTTTGAATTATCTCTAGACTACACATAATTTGTGATATAATGTGAGATTATATTGTAGTTGTTGTACTGTATTATTTAGAAAATTACTGGGAAAAATCTGTACATGCCTTCTAATACACGTACAATTTTTTTAAAAAATTTTAATCTGAGGTTAGTTAATTCCATGATGCAGAACCTGCAGATACAAAGTTAACAATGAGTGTATATACAGACAGACGTGCTATAAGGAACTGGCTCACATGATTATGGAGGCTGAGAAATCCCACAATCTGCCATCTGCAAGTTGAAGACCCAGTGAAGACAATGGATTAATTGTCAGAGTCCATGGATTTGAATACCAGGGGAGCTGACAGTGTATTTCCCTGTCCCAGGTCAGTTCAAGTAGTGAGCCAGGAAGGAACATGTTCTTATTTCCTCTACCTGTTGTTCTTTTCAGACTCTCAGTGGATTAGATGATTCCCAATGCATCCAACTGGGCCATTTACTGAGGGAGGGTAATTTACTGAGTCCAGAGGTTCAAATTCAATCATTCAGAACCCTTCTCACAGTAACACCCCAAAATAATGTTTAATCTAGACACCCCATGGCTATCAAGTTGACTCAAAATTAACCATCGCTACCTTCTAACTAGTCACATTCATAAAAGGTAATATTGACATAATACCCATTATCCCAGTGCTGACAGTTGCTACTTGTTGGGGATGACAGGAATGATTAAAAATTGCACATAGCAGCAGCAGTCATTTAAACTCAAAATGAAACACATCCTGAAAGAGCAAAAAGAGGAGGAAAAGGAGTGAGCAAAGGAAAAGTAGGGGGAAAGACCTGGAAATTTCAGTCTGTCAAGAACATTTCTTCAGGAATTCTTAGTTATCTATTAACTTGATTTACTTTCAACTTTGGGGTTGTGTCAAATCCTACCTTCCAACAATGATTTACTATCACACCTTAAATGCATTTTCTAACCAGCAACTGAATGAGCTGTAGAACCAAGGTGTCTGACCCTTGTTCAACTTCTCTACTTTGACTGGTTGAACTTATCACACAAAGTTGTACCACATACACGAACTCCCCAGCACATTGGCTATTTCCTCCACTAACCTTAGCACTCCAATTATGTTCAGGTGCATTAGACATTTTAGTCGGTGCAACACATTTTAGTCCTGGTGCCACCCTTCGGTGTGACCACAACAGAGACATACACAAAAAGATGGTGACATACAAGAGTAGAAAGAGGATTGGGGATGATTTTGAGTTGTCTTCTTCTTGACATCCAGTTGAAACCAGTGATGCATACCTCTTGCTGTTCAGTTAAACAACTGGAAAACCTGATCTTCAATGAGTGATCTGAGGTAGAAGATCGTGAGAGCTGTAGAATTGAACCTAGATCTTGTGATTCCTAGGTTTGTTCTCCATCTAGCCTCCTTGCTATCGATTTGAGCCTCATAATGAAATTGTGTGACCAGCAGTTACAACACTCTCATTTCAGAAATGGCAACAGAAGTGACTAGCCAGTATTGTTGTGACAGCCTGAAACAACACTGAGATCATGGGGACTTCATGTAATTTTCTTTTATGTGAAAAAAAAACCTTGTAGAGATTAAAAAATTCATCAATTAGTAACAAAATTGATTATTTTCAAAAAGTTTTTATAATCTTTCATTTTGTTCCAGTTTATTAAACTTTTCAAATAATTCAGATAGATTTGGTTTAGATCTATATGAGTCCACAAGGCAAGTTTCAAAGTAAGGTAGGTGCTAAGAACTTGCCCTTCCTTTACACAGGCTGGCTCAAGTTAGGTCTCTTAATAAACTGAGTCAGCATATAGCCCAGGTTTCTTTGGTCTTCCCCCAAAACCAACAGTATCAAGATCAAGGAGCAGCCAGACACAGTGGTATAAACCTGTAAACCCAACAACTCAGGAGGCTGAGGAAGGAGAATTACCAAGTTCAATGCCAGCTTCTGCAACACAGTGGGACCCTCAACAACTTAGCAAGACCCTGTCTCAAAATAAAAATTAAAAAGATCTGGGATGTAGCTCAGTGCTAAAGCATAATCCTCATTATTTAAGAAAGAAGGGAGAAAAAAGGAAGGAAGGAGTTTTTCTGGGGAGCGGAAACGATTCAACTTAGTTGGTTCCATGGGCTTTCCATAGCACTTAAAACTACAATCAACCAATTCCTGACACTTATAGAACACTCCACCATCAGCAACAGAATGATTTTTAAAGAACTCACGGAATAGCCACTAAGATAAACCATATCCGAGGCCACAAGTTCAAACAAAACTCAACAAATTGAAAGAACTGAAAGCACAGTGTTTTCTGACATAAAGGAAGAATATTCGAAATGCAGAAGAATAGAAAACTCACCAAATGCTTGGAAATTCAACACCACACTCCCAAATGGATCAATGAGAAAGTCTTAAGGGAGATCTTAGAATACATTAAACTGTATGAAATTGTAAATGCAACATTTGAACTTTGTGAGACATGGCTAAAGCAATGCTGACATTGAAATTTGTAATCTTAAAAGCCTATTTTGAATATAAAATTAAACGTCTAACATCAACAGCTTAAGTTTCCATCTTAATAAAGTAGAGGAGCAAAATATACCCAAAGCAGTAAAAAGGAAATAATGAAGAGGAGATATCAATGAAATGAGAACTGGAGGAAAAAAAAATCAATGAAACTATCAATGGTTCTTTGAAATCATTGTAAAAATTGACGAACTTGGAAAAGACAAAGAAAAAAGATACAGATAAATACTTTGGTATAAGTCTAACAAAATGTGTACAGGACTTACATACTGAAAACAAAACATGTTGAAAGAAATCAAAGATCTGCATAAATGTAATGACATTTATTTTTTATGGACTGGAAATTTGTCAAGTCTCTCCAAATTGATCATGAGTATATTAGCATATGTCCTATCAAAGTGACGGTAACTTTTACGCTTTTTCATTCTGTTTTGATTTTAAGACAGACAAACCTATTTAAAATGTACATGGAAAGGGCAATGAACAAGAATGGCTATGGTAATTTTGAAAATGAAGGAAGTAGGAGGAATCATTCTAGCTGACATTAAGATTTACAGTGAGCATAACAATGTGTATTGACAGGTGGAATAGAAATTCTGCCAATGGAACATAACACTGAGCCCAGCACGGCTTCCACAGGACGGCAAACTCAAGCTTGGCCAAGGCTTAGACGCAGTAAAGGCATAAAAGCAACTATGACAGTATTTTCAAAAACCGGTGCTGGAGTAATTGGACATGCATAGGTAAAACATGAAAGATCAACCTAAATTTCATCTTTTACAAGAATTATCTCAGGAATAAAGAAAATCATAAACTAGCCATGACACCAAAAACAATCCACAAATGAAAAGAGAATCATTAGACATTGATAAAACCAAAAACTTGCTCTGCAACAACACTGGTGAAAGGATAGAGACAAGCTGCCAATGAGGAGAAAAATATTTTCAAGCACATATTTAAAAAAGGACTCCATCCAGATCCCATGAAGAACTCTCAGAATAGAAACACGTCTAATGAGAAAATTGATAGAAAATATGAATGGACATCTCACCAGATGTTAAATAAGTGCATGAAAATATATTCAACTTTATTAGCCATTGGGGAAATGAAAATTAAAATCACGATAAGTATCACCACAGAAATGCGGTAAAATGTAGACAATTTAAAGTGACAATGTCAAATGCTGATGGGAATGTGGAGCAGGTGTCTCTCCTGTTGCTGATATGAATATTAGAAAATACACTCATTGTTCTAGCACTGTCCTAACAAAGTGCCACATACTGGGTGGTTTAGATACTGGAATTTGATTTCTCAGTTCTAGAGGCTATAAGGCCAAGAACAAGGAGTTGGCAGGTTTGGTTTCCTGAGGTTCCTACCCCTGGCCTTCCAATGGCTGCCCTCTTGCTCTCTTGACAAGGTCATCTTTGTACTTATGTGCTACCAATGTTTCTTCTTATAAAGACACCAAACATATTGGATTAGGTCCCACCTGACAGGTCTCATTTTAACTTGATTACTTCCTAGAAGACCTTATTTCCATATATAGTTATAATCTGAGGTACTAGGGTCAATAATAACTGAGATAATTCTTGTAAAAGATGAAATTTAGGTTGATCTTTCATGTTTTACCTATGGATGTCCAATTATTCATGACTCCAAAATATGAATTTTTTGGGACACAACTGAGCCCATAAAAGCCACTCTGGATGGGCTGGGGATATAGCTCAGTTGGTAGAGTGTTTGTTTCCCAAGCACAAGGCCCTGGGTTCAATCCCCAGCACTGCAAAAAAAGAAAAAAAAAAAGCCCCTCTGAAAAATTTAGGAATTTCTCAGTGATACACACACATGAATATTCCTAATGTTTCTGTTGCTCAAGAAATCTTGCTCTTGGAAGGTGAGGGAGAAGTGCTGGGGAGTGATATTGGCCAAATTATATTTTTACATTGTGTGCATGCATGAATATGTGACAACAAATCCCATCATTAGGTATAACTAGGTACCAGTAAAAAATGTGGAAAGAGGAAAAGAAAAAGAAAGAGATGCTGTTCGTAATTTTACCAGGGGTGCCTAGTCCAGGAGTTGCACACAAGTTACCTGGAACACTGTATGTGAGACCTCATGCATTAAATGAGATCAATGCATGAAAGGATGACACTATGGGAAATGTGGTGGCTACTAGTCTTTTATATCACATGCTTTCACCCAATATCCTTTTTAATAGAATTTGTCCTATAGAGGTATAGGGAGCAATCTGCTAACTAAGCTGTGTCATGGGACCAGCATGGATCTCCGTCCCATTATAGCCTCCAATCTCTATTCCAAAAATCTGGTGGTTCTGGAATTAGCTTATCAGATAAAATGCTTTCACCAAACATTTTAGGGAAATCACAAAGCTGATCATTGTTATTGACAAGATCATCTGATTTTCAAATTTATAGCAGCATTTGTTTCCAGAGTTTAATAAACACATATGCTATAGTACACATATATTTCTGAAGGCAAGAGATTTTTATTTTCCCTTTCAACTAAAACCAGCCACTAGCTCTCAGAAGCTTCGACATCAGCTCTTTGTTCAAAGTTGCAAAGCATTAACCTTTGTCTTAAATACCACTAGGAGCAAAAGAACTGTCAATATGGCTTCTTTGCAATAATCATAACAAGCCCTATAATACCATTGTGTCTGAGACCTTTGTGGTATGAAAGCACCCAGAAACACTCTTAGCACATGGTGGGTTCTCAAATATTTCGAGTTATATGGTGTTAATTTCTAATAGGTGTTGTGAGAAGCATAATTTGCTGACTTCAAAATGCCAACCACAGCTGAGGTATGACATGTTCTAGTTGATGTCTGGCTATGCTTCCATACAGGTAGTCTGTATTTATTGATAAAGCAATTCAAATCAGTGGCCCGCTCATGCTTACATCACACTCAGGTTGTGTTTAAGGACTGTACTGGTATTCCCTGTCGAAGTTTAGATTCTTTAATCCAAACTCATCATATTCATTGTTTCATTTTCTTTAGAAATTGGAATTGCACTGACACTGAAATGGATGGAAAAGTGAGGGTGTTGGAATAATATGAAAACTTTCCAATTGCAATTTTAAAACCTTCAGTATTCAATAATAGGTTAGCACAATTTTTAAGAGCTGTATAATCGAATATTATATAGCAAAAAGGATGTGATGAGAGGACTGTTCACGTAATACGAGAAAAGATGTTTGGTGAGAAAACTAACACACTCCTAGTGCCAGGAAATTGTGTGTTACATTTATAAGTATATTTTAAATCCTCTAAACTAAAATTGCTTTAAAATGAGCAGAAACAGAAGAGAAATTGAGATCAGTTGGACCACGCACAACTATTGTATGGAATGTTAAAAATAAAACTAATGATTGCTTTTAAATCAGGGTAAGCACAATTTAAATGCAATTCCTCTTCCAAATTTTGCACTAGTTTGCAAACAGACACATAAACATGCACATACATGAGATAGCTAAGTTGAAAAAACAGATTAACTGGTTGCCTTGAGGGAATTGGAACTCAGAGGGTATGCTTCTCTCAAAGAATACATTTGTACACCATTGTGTTTTTGCCTCATGTGCACTACCAGTTTTCAAGGAGTATGTCTTTTTAAACTTGGAAGATGACATATGGTTCTTGAATAATACACTTCACCTGCTGCCATTTCTTAACCATGCCATTTCTGAGGCATGCTCACTGTGCCTAGAAAGTTCTTTACTCCAGATAACACAAGAAAGGCAAACTTACCTATTCACCCCTCAGCTCAGAAATCCATTTCTAAATGGTATCACCACATCCCTCACTAGAAGAGACACATCCCATTACTAAGCTTCTCTATCCCCCTACCATTTTATTTTTCTTATCAGTACATATTGCCATCTTTCCTTATTTTCTCAAAGCACTGGTCAGCTTAGGCTCAACATACACCTAAGGAGCAAAGAATCTAAAGGTTTGGCAGGTCTGAGAAGCAACCACATGACCTGACACACACTGTAGTGTTGCTCACCCTAAAGGTCCTATCACTAGGGGTCACAAATTGACAGTGCGGGTGAGAAGGCCTCCCACTGCCTCTTCTTTGAAAGACACATACACACTGACCCTCTATCAGTAGGCTCTGTATCTGTAGATTCAACCAGCCACAGACCCAAAATGATTTTTTGTCATCATCTAAATAGTGGAACAACTATTTCCATACCATCTACAATGTCTTAGGTATTACAAGCAATGTCGCTGAGACTTAAAGCATACAGGTGTCCTGGAACCAATTCCCAGTGTATACCTAGAGATGACCATGCACACATACAGCACAGCAGTTTGATGCTGTAAATCTCAGACTGGAAATTCAAGATGTTAAAAGCATTTAATACTTCATGCATCTAAAAGAAATTAACGAGTATCTGAAGCTGTAACCTAAACTGCCTCAATGAAGATTTCTCATGTGATACAGAGCCAGGCATGGGGGTGCGCAGCTGTAATTGCAGTAACTAGGGAGGCTGAGGCAGGAGGCTCAAAGTTTGTGGTCAGTCTCAGCAGCTTAGTGAGACCCTGTCTCAAAATAAAAAAATAAAAAGGGCTGGGGATGTGGCTCAGTGGCTAAGTGCCCCTGGGTTCAATTGCTATTACCCAACCCCCCTCTCCCCAAAAAAGATACAGAGAAAATGATTTATGCCTATTACCTACCTTGAACATGAACTTGCTAATTTCCACCTGTGTATTTCTTTCAAGAGAAATCTAATATTCTATGATCTAAAACTCCTAAGTAAAACTTGTTAAATAGCACTAATTCACCTATAATTGGCTTTGAACTTACTAATATTAACCACATTAGATGAATGGGGGATGGGAGGTCAAAATATATGCTAACATGGGAACATATACTCCAGCTACACATCTTTTCCTTTGAAGGGCAAAAATTTTATTTTTGAGGAATGAATGCTGCATATTTTCAAAGAGAGTCACATAAGAAAGCAAAAATGTTATCCTCCCCTCATCCTAGAAATAAATAAGAAGGGCATGAAATTTCTTGTTAAATCATGACACTTGGAAGTTGAGCAAGAGCATCCAAAATGAACAAAAAAGGGGAAAAAAGCACTTACTATATATTTCAGATTCTTTGGTTGGGGTTCTCCCCCGTGGTGTTAATGTTTCTTCTTTCAATTCATATTACCAAAACAGTAAAAATAAGGTAAAAGTACAAACCTAGTGGTGCTGAACTGGGGAGGCTGCTCTCGCGCTCTGTGCAGGCGTTCCCGGAATGGCCGCGTGCTGGGAAACAGGCTGGCATGGTCATGTTGCAGTTGTCAGTTTCTCAAAGAACAACAGTGAGCATTCCAGTGTCCAGATCTTGGATAGTCTTCCACTTTATTGCTTAGATGTTTCTTTGGTGTTAAGGTCGTGGGTGTGCTTTGTGCTTTACTTTTGAATGGTCACTAATTCTTTAGGTCACCCGGAAAACATTAAGAAAACATAAAAAGTGACAAAAATGACCAAGAGTTAGAGAATCAAAAGGCAAAAATGATCTTTTTCATGATTCTAAAAACATTTCAAAGTTTCTAAACAAGGTCTGTACATCCTGTACACATTTGTAAGCTATTTTAATTTGATATAAACTTACTTTTAATAAAATACTTTTCTAATAAATAAAAAACCCCACAGAATAGTAAAAAAAAAAAAAACTTTTATGGAATCACCACCTTGAGGCCTTACCAAATAAATGTCTTATTGTCCATAACTATTCATGTTACAATATTTTAGTGGCTGCAACACACCTCCTCAAACAGATCTATCACCATCAATTAGCCTTTTCACCAATGTCAATCAAACTGTACATAGTAGAAAGGGTTTCCTGCCACATTTTGGATTATTGTTAGGAACAACACCAACAAATGGTACTATTTAGTGGAGGACTATAGCCATTTAAAAGGTTAATATATAGAGCTAAGTCAGTTAATTCAAATTTGGACAGGGAACCCATGTCTGTGATGAATTGTCCATTCCACCCAGAGAGAAAACACAAAGCTGCCACCATAGCAAATGTCCACCTAATGAGAGGCTGATTCAGGTCTTATAGCACTGCGTGTAAAAGCAGATGACCTTAAAAAGCAGGAATTTAACTGAACCTCAGAAGCGTATTTGTAAAATTTTAACAATGTTTTTAAAAATAACATCATTTTTATAATCTCCCTTTTAAAAACTAAAAACTAATGAAAAGGGCAATAAGCAAGAAATAACATAAACTCCAGAGGTGATAGGTGCAAACCTCAGAATGAAACCTCCTGTGGCATACAAACTCTAAAGTCTAGTTGTACTGTAAGGATTGGTCTCTCTAGGTGTATTTCTACTGTATGAATAAAATTTCCAAGACTGAAAAAAGTAAGAAGCAAGGACAATGGTGAAGAAAAGCTAACCGACAGAGGGGATTCATACCATGCTTCATTCTAAGCACTTGAGGGGAGTTATTTCACTTAATCCTTTTAACAATCCCACACTCCATTCTACCAGCTGTCCACTCTACCAGCAGCTTTGAAATCACTAAAGCAGAAGATCCATAAGCCACTCAAAATTCAAGATCTTCAAGCAAATGAGGTCTGCAAAACAGCCTGTGCTAGACATGTAAACCCTTTGGATCTGACACAATACACTGCACTGTCTCCAAACAAATGGTGATCAAAGGAAAAAAGAAAAGAAAAAGCACCAGTTAATTCTACAAGTAAGTCTCCAGTTACTAAAACCAGGCCCTTGTCAGGGACTTGGAAATTATCAAATTGGCCCCGAGGCATCACAAAATCAGTTTTCTTTTTTTTTTTTAAGAACCACTTATTTTTTTTTAATTTTTTTTAAGTAAGTAAGTACGTTGTAATATATTTTTAAACATGGCATTATTATGGTATAAAATGAGGTATTAACAGGCCCAGCGAGGTGGCTCACGCCTGTAATCCCATCAGCTCGGGAGGTTGAGGCAGGAGAATCTCGGGTTCAAAGCCAACCTCAGCATGGGCAAGGCAATAAGCAACTCAATGAGACTCTGTCTCTAAATAAAATACAAAATAGGCCTGGGGATGTAGCTCAGTGGCCGAGTACTCCTGAGTACAATCCCAGGTTCCAAAAATAAAGAAGGGGGGGCGGGTATTAACAGGTAAAAGCTGTCTGTCTAGAAAAAAAAGAAGTTGATTATCAACTTTGTCCCCATGTTTATCTCCCAAAATTATCCGAATCAGGTCAATCCCAGAGATACTGAACCACCAAAATAATTTTTCCCCAGAAGCCCAATGGAGACAAGGGGTTGACACAGACGAATCACAGAACTAGTTGAAACTAATTTCTGCTACTTTTGAGAAATCAGTGATATTTAAAAGAAACCACAACTCAAGACTGGGCCACCCATGCTCTTACCCTGCTGGTGGTGAAGGTGCCTGGGGAGCCGGGTGTCACTCAGCACTGCTCTGCTCGGTGGCTGAAGCAGGTTCTCAGTTGGTGCTTCACCTGCCTTGGTCTACAACACAAAACAAACTGTAAACTATAATAAATCCACCCTAATGCTGCAGGAAGTTTAAGCCTAAAGGGTCTCAAAGTGAATTTTCCTGCATTTATAAGAAAATAACCATGCAAAACATATTCATGTATTTGTGAGTCAAAAGATTATCACCAGAGAAGAGTGGCTTTCAACTGGCAATTAAATACCACTTGTTGTCCACAAAATCTATGATGTACAACTGCTTTCAACTCATGCTTAGAGGCAGCTTCTCCTCTGTAAGTACATTCCTTTAGCATGAGAGCTGTTATGGTTTGGATGTGAGGTGTCCCCCCAGAAGCTCACGTGTGAGACTATGTAAGAAAGTTCAGAGGAAAAAAGGATTGTTTTGAGTCTTAACCTAATCTGTGAATTGATCCCTGATGGGATTGACTGAATATTTTGACTGGAGGTAGGTAGGGTGTGGACGGAGGAGGTGAGTATTGGGCCACGGCCTTGGGTTATATATATGTATGTATGTATGTATCTGTAGAGTGGAGTCTCTCTCTCTCTGCTTCCTGATGATGCCAGCTGCTTCCCTCTGCCACACTCTTCCACCATGATGTTCTGCCTTACCTGGAGCCCCGAGGAATGGAGCTGGAGTTGGCCTTCTATGGACTAAGACCTCTGAAACTGTGAGCCCTCAAATAAACCTTTCGCCCTCTATAATTGTGTTGGTCAGGTCATTTAGTCACAGCAGCGAAATAGCTGACTAAACAAGAGCCCTGAATCCATGTGGGTAATTCTTTCAGACAATATTGATTTGCTGATTTCAAATATTTGGCAAGTTATGTGCAGGGTACACCCTACATTAATGGATCTTAAGCAAAATATTATATTGGTTCATTGTCAGCTTACTATGTAATGAAATCTTTCTGAATCTTAAGTTTGACATAATTAACAACAATGTGGCAGTATCACTCCAATGGGCTGGCTTTCACCTCTTTGCCATCTTGGGAAGGAGCATTTGGAGGACCGGGGCGACGCCAAAGTTATAGGGGTGCCAGTATCCACGGTGAGCAGATGGCTGTTTTGGACCATTGGCTGCTTGTTGATTCTTTATCTTTAGCCCCTCCAACAGCTGGGGCAGGTCGTGGGCGAGGAGGTTCCCCCTAGAGCAGGGAACACAAAGCAAAGGGAACAAGTGCCACAAGACAGGGATTCTCAAGAACATGGGGCTTACTGTTAAAGGTAGAAAGTCAAATGATTAGGACTTACTGACAGAATCACTCACAGGTCAATACAGCAAATGGAACAAAGTTGAAGTTAAAAAACAAACTTCTTTCTCCATCACTTTCCTCTTTCATTTGAAAACATGTTTGTAGTGAACATATGCTGAATATCTACTATGATCCTATCAGGCACTTTAATAGGCACTAAGGACAGGAAAATGGAAAAAGGGAGTGATCTGATGTGTCCTGCATGCATAGTCTACTGGGAACTAAGGAGATTAAACACAGGCAGAAAACTAACACTGCCGTATGCCAAAGCTGTGCTAGTATATTTTCACATTAAATATTGAATTTCAATGTTAATTCCATTGCTTGAACCATTTGGAAGCGCTGCTGCTTTTATTATAGACCAAAAAAAGCAACATATGACTTTCCCAAGATCAGGCAGGTAGGGACAAATGGAGCTGGGACTCTATGAAGAGACTCTTTGAAACTCCTTAGTAATTATTATGATCATTCCTAAAACTGGAATCTTGTGAGAAAGGAGAACATAGCCTGGTATAAATTCATTCTTTCCCAATACAATATACTTACTCTTCTTTCTTTCCTTTTTTTGGTGGGTGGGTGGGTGTTGAACTCAAGGGTGCTTAACCACTGAGCCTCATCCCAGCACTTTTGTGTTTTTGAGTCCAGGTTTCACTATGCTGCTTACAACCTTGCTAAGTCACTGAGGCTGGCTTCAAACCTGCAATCCTCCTCTTACCTCTCAGCCAGCCTTCAGAGCCGCTGTGATTACAAGTGTAAACCATGTAAACCACCACAGCTGGCACTACTCTTCTTTCAATAAATAACTCCTGGGCTGGGGATATAGCTCAGTGGGTAGAGTGCATACCTTGCATGCACAAGGCCCTGGATTCAATCCCCAGCACCACACACAAAATAAATAAATCCTTATCAATAAACTTCAAGGTATAGGCTGAGCACCACTAACCGAAAAACCAAAACTCAAACTCAATCGAGTGCTGAAACAACACTCAAAACACCAATGCTTTGAAGATTTCCAGATTTCAGATTAGGGATGCTCAGCATGTAAAGTTTCCAACACTCCAATATCTAAAAAACTATGAAATTGGAAATACTTCTAGTGCCAAGCATTCTGGATAAGGGATACTCAGCCTGCAGTGTAAATGTCATTCAGGAAGTCCTATTTTTTGTATTTACCTCAAAGGTAAGGTAAAAGAATAGGCAAGTTCATAATAGAAAATGGTAAAAGCTTCAAAAAGATTTCCAAGAGTACAACCCAATTCACAATCTTTAAAAGAAGAAAAATACAAATAAAATAACACACTCCTTCACTAATTTTGATGCTAGTAGTTATAATATCTAACATTTGTTCAAGGTGCCATACTAATTATCACAGATGAAACAATATATTTAATCTTATTGGCTCCTGCACAGATTTCTTAATATGCAAATTATAGATCTGGTCGCCACAAATTAGGAGAGTCCAGAAACTTGCCCAAGGACATACAACTACTAAATTCAACAATGAAATTTAAGCTCAGGCAATATGATCCATAGCCCAAATTAATCCCACCAGGTCACCTGAGTTATTATAAACACTGACAATTCTGTATCCATTTGTAACACTATTATTGACGTGTTCAGCAATTAATTTATCTCATTTAACTTAAAAAATAAGTATTAATTTATATCAGATGAAAGGTGCAAAATACAAATAATGGTGTGGTTAAGTGATAACTAAATATTCTATGTGTTTGGAAGAGGAAAATGTCACATCACCATCTGAAAACACCTCTGAAGAGTCAAAGAACTCAGGCATGTGTTCAAAGCAGCCACATCTCCCAAAAATTTAATGAATCCACAGAAGAAACCCACAATGCCCTCATCCATTCTACCGTCATGCACAAGTCTTTCAACTGGTCATCATTACTCTGTGGAGAATGTCACACACCTACAGTACTTTAGGCAATAAGTTGGATTTCTATGAACAGGTCCCGGAAGCTGTGCTCCCTCAGGGACTCCATCCTTCATCTCTCCAACCTCACCAGCCTAGAGAGGGCAATGAGAGCTGAACATGAGTGTCATGAACAGTGAGTGTCATGCACAGAGTAAGAATGGAGCACACAGTTGTGTTCATAAACATTTTTTTTAAGTGAAAAACAAAGTGCTTAACTGCAAAGCTGGTCTAAGTGAACCTTTTTAAATTAAACTCTGTGAATGATAGTAAAGGAAAATTCAGTCCTATAAGAGCCTTTGCCTTATACCAGAGCACTGAATTGTATTTTACAATATTTATCATTTTGAAATCCAGTACATTCAACTCATGAATAATATCTTGTTTTATAAAAGAACCCTACTTGAGCAGTGAGACTTTTTCCATTGTTTCAAACTCAGATCTATGAACTCCACAAGCTGGTTTTCCCTCAATACCATTAGGGGTTTCTACAAAGGTTCATTGAATCTTATCCATGGGCTGGAGTTATATTTCGGTGGTAGAGAGGCTGGGTAGCATGTACAAGGCCCTTGTTTCCATGTCCCACACTGCAAAACCACACCAAATCTTAAAACCATGCTTCTCCCTCTGATTTTCTTCATTTGCATTAAACCTGACAATTAAAAAGAAAAATATTTTCTTGTAAATTTGTTTTAATCTGGGGGAATAAAATTAACATACTGTATAGCTTCTAGGAGGAAGAACTGAAAACTAACAACAAATAATAACCCACTGATGAAGCTCTGCCTTTTTTTGTTGTTTTCATTTGGTAGGGGGAGGGGTCCTGGGGACTGAACCCAGGGCTGCTTTATCACTGAGCCACATCCCCAGCCCTTTTGATTTCTGGAGACTGGATGTTCCTAAATTCCACAGCTGTCCTCAAAATTGTGATCCTCCTGCCACAGCCTCCTGAGTTGGTAGGATTACAGGCATACACCACCATGCATGGCAGCTCTGAGATTCTTTACAACACAGGCATACATATCAACCTTTTCCCAAAATTACATCCTTTCTCCACCTCAGAGGCAAGTACTAATCTTCATATTTCACTAGGAAAAAAGAAATATTAGAAGAAAATCTCTGCATTGTTTCACTATCAAGACTACCAAACTACCAGCATATGTATTTATTTTCTTCTCTCCTATTGCATAGGATAAGTGGTTCAGGCTTTTATCTAAACCAAACCCCTCTCTTCTCACCAGGTAGAGCATGCTAATTCTATTTATCCCCTCCTCTCCCTTCACTGTATATCTATATTCTTCCCTTCTCTTCAATCTCCCCTTCAAGGTATACAATACACTGAAATACCATCCATCTTTTTTCCCTTCTTAAACTTGAAATAATCACATACAGGAAAACTGAAGTATTTAATTAATCCTCAGAATCCATTCCAAGTTCTACCATTTGTCCCAAATAATATCCTTTTCAGAAAAAAGAATACCTATTGAGAATTGTGTTGAATTTATTTGTATCACTCTGTCTGGAACACTTTGTCAATCTTTACTTGGCTTTTATGACCTTGACATGTTTAAATATTACAGGCCAGTTATTTTGGAAAAGATCCCACAATTTCAATTGTATTGTGTTTCACAATGATTAGATTTAGCTCATGCATCTGACCAGGAAGTCACAGAAGTGACACAGCATTCTTCTCATTGCATCCCAATAGGTGGCATATGGCTTCAATTTGTACCATTGCTAATGATGTTCCTTTTGCTAAGTTGTGAAGGTGGCATCTTCCAGGATCCTGCTAAAAGCTGACCCTTTTCCTTCTCCCACTTTTCCTTTTTTTCTTTTTCTTTTGGCACTAGGGATTGCCAGGGGAGCAATTCCTGAGCTACAAGCCCAGCTCTTTTTATTTTTTTATTTTGAAGCAGGGTCTCACTAAGTTGTTTCTTGCCTTGGTAAGTTGCTGAGGCTGGCTCTAAACCAGTGATCCTCCTGCCTGCGTTTCCAAGTTATGGGATTTTAGGAGCACACCACTGCATGGAGCCTGTTCCTTTTGTAATTATTTTAAAAAGTATTTTTACTCCATAAAATCTTGTTCCTCAAATTTTTCATTATGTTCATTTTTTTTTTTTTTTTTTTGATCCTGGGGATTGAATCTAGGGTACTTCACCACTGAGCCACATCCCCAGCCCTATTTTGTACTTTATTTAGAGACAGGGTCTCACTGAGTTGCTTAGTGCCTTGCTCGTGCTGAGGCTGGCTTTGAACCCACGATTCTCTTGCCTCAGCCTCCTGAGTGGCTGGGATTACAGACGTGTGCCACCACGCCTGGCCTGTTAATACCTCTTAAGAAAACTGATCCTGTGATACCTAGGGGCCAATTTGATAATTTTCAAGTCCCTGACAAGGGCCTGGTTTTAGTAACTGGAGACTTACCTGTAGAATAAACTGGTGCTTTTTCTTTCCTTTTTTCCTTTGATCACCATTTGTTTGGAGGCAGTGCAGTGTATTGTGTCAGATCCAAAGGGTTTACATATCTAGCACAGGCTGTTTTGCAGACCTCATTTGCTCGAAGATCTTGAATTTTGAGTGGCTTATGGATCTTCTGCTTTAGTGATTTCAAAGCTGCTGGTAGAGTGGAGAGCTAACAGATTTGATAGGATTGTTAAAAGGATTAAGTGAAATAACTCCCATCAAGTGCTTAGAATGAAGCGTGGTGTGAATAACCTCTGTCAGTTAGCTTTTCTTCACCATTGTCCTTGCTTCTTACTTTTTTCAGTCTTGGGAATTTTATTTATACAGGTAGAAATATAACTAGAGAGATCACAGGATGTATTCCTTTTTAAGGATCCCTTAGTTTCTTGCGAGGAAGTGCTTTAGTTTCCAGTACGCAGGTCCCATGGAGTTGTGTTGGTGATAACACTGACAGTTCCATAGCCTCAAAGGGTCAAACCAGAGTTTGTGTGTGGTTTGATGAGACAACAGAATGTTCCATTGTCATTTAGTCAATCACAAAATAATTTGGGCAATAATGACCTCCTAGAAACTGGCCAAAAATGCTACCTATGTCAAGGACCATGGTGTAACATTAGGGCGTTGGTGAACTTTCTCCTAATGCATAAGGAGATGGAGTCTAAGGCACCCTATTCTATAGCTCTTTTGTTATCAGAACCCAGTTCACTTTTTCTGACAGTCCTAAGAAAATCTAAATTTCTCTGGTTGCCATGAATTGGTGGGACCAGGGAGGTGTTCAAGGTATCCACATCTATAACTTCCACCAACAAGAATACCTCTATTTATCTATCCCCCTGCAGAGACCAGAGTTTCCTAGGCACCCAAACTATGTTTAAGTTTAAATCAAAGCTCACAAAGATGTAGCAGTATGACTGCTAACCTTCTACCTCATGGATGAAAATACAGGAAATATAACACAGAGAATTCTATCCCAGGGTTGAAAGAATTTATTTTGGGTAGAAATTTGCCTAATACACTACCTAAATATCTATAAACCCATAACCTGTCAACAGCTATGGCCTTGCTGATACCATCAAATATGTTGCCTACCTATAAGTAGATAACCTAAGTGCCTACTTTCATTTTCAAGTTAGCCTGCTTCTATTTTCCAGTCATTATTACCTCTGTGTATTTAAAATAATCCATTTTAATATTGGCCCAAGAAAAGCAGCTTAAAAAGTTGTGTTGATAAAGGAGGGAACATGTAGACAATTATAAAGCACAATTGGTTTATCTCTATTTCTTCCTCCCAATCCTACAAAATTGGAATATACTTCAAAACTATCTTCATTTTTGTAATTGTATTATTCAGAATAGCTCATGGCTATTTAGCCAGCTTCAAATTGCCTGTAGAAACTAAAGTTTAAGTGAAAAGGTGATTTGCCTGAAGACAGAAGATAAATCAAAGATCTCATCAGGAGATGTGAGACTCCTTGATCATGAACCTACCATTAGACCATCCTTAAGTAGGAATCATGGGTGAGGAAAAGAAAAACAATGAAGTCAAGGTCACTTATGTTCATGGGAGATGCTTGGGCTTCAAGAAGTGATGCAAACACATCAAGCTCAACTCTCAGTGTCAGAAAGGCATTCCATTTATATACTGCCAATATAACAACCACCTCATATATTCTATGCCCTATAATCACACCTCCTGCTAAAGAAACAATCAATAAAAAAGTAACCCTGCTATCCATTTCTTTAAAAAACATTTTTTTAATTGTCAATGGACTTTTATTTATTTATATGCAGTGCTGAGAATTGAACCCAGTGCCTAATGCATGGTAGGCAAGCACTCTACCACTGAGCCACAACTCCAGCCCACCCATTTCTTAATATCAGTTGTAAAGGAATATTTTACATTATGGAAGGCAGCACATGTTTCAAAATCGCAACATTGGGCTGGGGTTGTAGCTCAGTGCTAGAGGACTTGCCTAGCATGTGCGAGGCACCGGGTTCAATCTTCAGTAACACATATAAATAAAATAAAGGTATTCTGTTAATCTACAACTAAAATATATATATATATATATATTAATTTTTTTAATGCCACATAGTTCTAAATATGTGCAACAATAAGAGCCCTTTGAAGCTGGGCATGGAGGCACATGCCTGTGATCCTAGCAAGGTGGGTGACTGAGGCAGGAGGATTGAAAGTTGAAGACCAGCCTGAGCAACTTAGTGAGACCCTGTTTCAAAATAAAAAGTTAAAGGATCTGGTGGTGTAGCCCAATGGTAGTATTACTGAAAGCTCAGTCCTTGTCCCCAATGCCAATCCAATAACAAGGACACAGTTTTGAGAAAAAGGAAAAAGGTTTATTGCTTTGCTAGCAAAGGAGAAACCCAGGCAACTCCTGTCCCAAAGGCTGTGATTCTGCCCATCAGCATGAATAGGGGGCTTTTATAGAGGTGATTCAGAGAAAATGAGATTATAGAGGAGAGATCAAGAAGGAGAAATCAGGGAAGAGAAGATCAGGGGGAGAAGGGTAGGGAAAAGATCAGGGAGGAGAAAGAAGTTCAGGGACAAGAAAATTGAGAAAAAGAAAAAAAATGTAAGTTTCAAAGCTACAAGGCATATAATCATAGCATCAAGTGAACCCCCATTACAGTAGAGGACCCCTGGGTTTAACCCCCAGTGCCCAAAAGCAAAACAAAACCACAACAAAAAAAAAACAAGCCCTTTCAAACCAAACCAAAAAAACCTACCTTCCAGTTACTAATGAGGACACTGAGGCCCAGAGCTGTCACTCCATCAGACAGTGGATGAGCACTTAAGCAAAGACCAGCATTCTGTGTTCTCAGTCTCCCTTGGTGCTATTTCTGCTACGATTTCCCACCATTCAAAAGGCAGCTAGAAATTTAGTCTTTTGCATATTCAGGCAAATTTTGTAGGGATGAGAATGAGGAGGAAGATCCTGGTTCTTGTACTTCATCATGTGCATGTACTCTGGATGTGCCTGTCTGAACAACTCTCTGCAAACCTCTGTTCCATATCAGATGTATATCCTGTTTGTGTTTCCATTGCTGGGGCTTTAAGAATACTCTAATGAATCCTCCACTCCTTTCTTCATTTACTATGACTCATTTTAACTCATACCACATTATCGGCCCCAAGGAAGGCTAAAGGGATCAGAGGTTGAGACCTGTGGGGCAAGATGCAGAGGGAGGAGGCAGGGCAGCCATTTGGCCTCAGAACAGACTGACTATATTTGTGGAATCTGACTGTGAATCTGATAAAAACAGGACAATTAGACCAGAACCTCAGGGGTGATCCAAGATGGCAGACTAGAGGGAGTCTGTGTTCCTTGTTGCTCTGTAACTCAGGATTCAAACAGAGGGGAGATCAGGCATTCCAGGGCATGGGGTGCAGAGCCTCCAGCAGAGAGCACTGGCCTGCTCCCTTCAGTACTCTGGCTCTGGGCACAGGGCTGCCAGTGAGCCCCCAGCACGGAGATCAGGACTTCCACGCCTTCTGGTACAGCTTCTCCTGCAGAGAGCACCAGGACTACTGAGCCTCCATGTCTGGAACTCCCAGTGCAGAAGCATAGGCCTGCTGCACCTTGGGTCCCCAGTGGGGAGCTCAGGCCTTCCTGGGCCATCAAGCCCAGTGTCTCTAGCACTGAGCACAGGTCTGCACCCCCCTCCCCCACCCCACCTCTGTCTAGTTCCCAGGGCCACACTCTGGACCGGAGGCTAGCACCTGTACTGTGACTGACCATCTATCAGCACCAGGTCGCCTCTGTCCAGAAGCATTGATTATTCCCAACCAGGAGGTAGTGAGATAGCACCCTTCTTGGGTCACCGCTTGAATAAGCACCTCTCAGGCATCAGGCCATGGGAAAATAAGAGGTTTAAACTGCACAGTACAATTTTGTTGAGAATGTTTTTAAATTAGTTGTATTATCATGATGATTCCTAATATACCCATTATATTCCTACCTTTTTCTTTTACTAATATTCTTATCACTCTATCTTCCTCTTACACATCCATTTCCTTGGAAAATCTCCTTTTTTCTCATGCTAACAACCTATTTCTTTTAATTCCACCTCCACTATTCCTACAACATAGTATATCTATAGTCTCACTACTTATCTCATCAAAGTTATGTCCTATACCCCTCCTCATCCTCTCCTCTATTCAACATTAGATTGCAGTCCTTATTGCAAACTTATTGGTTATGCTGTAGATAATAATTTGAACTTATCTCTGTTTATTAAGACAACACTGTTAATATCTCAATATGGACTATTTAGATTAAGGGATGCATATCATTTATATGGTGTGCTGTTAATATTGATCTTTCACTTCAAGGGGAGGTATTGGAAATTGGCAGGAACCATATAAGTCTTTAAGGGGATACTGCAATACCTAGGATTCACTCTACTAGAGGGGAAGATACACTAGCAACATGAGAAAACATGGGAAGTGTATGTCCCAAACAAACCCAGATGCTATACCAAAAGGACCCAATGACAATATGGCAGAAGCATTGTCAGAAAGGGAGTTCAGAATGTACATAATTAAAATGATCCAAGAAGCAAACGAAGAGTCAAGAGAGCAAATGCAGGCAATGCTAAAAGAGCAACTGCAGGAAGCAAAGGATCATTTCATAAAGAGATAGATATTCTGAAAAAAAACAAACAAACAGAAATCCTTGAAATGAAGGACACAATAAACCAAATTAAAAACTCAATAGAAAGGTTAACCAACAGGCTTGATCAATTGGAAGACAGAACTTCAGACAATGAAGACAAAATATTGAATCTTGAAAACAAACTCAACCAAACAGAGAAGATGGTAAGGAATCATGAATAGAACCTCTAAGAATTATGGGGCAGCATGAAAAGACCAAATTTAAGAGTTATTGGGGTTGAGGAAGGCACAGAGATACAAACCAAAGGAATGAATAAACTGTTCAATGAAATAATATCAAAAATATCAAAAAATTTCCCAGATCTGATGAATGAAATGGGAAATCAAATTCAAGAGGCCCAAAATCACAACAGATCCACACCTAGGCATATTATAATGAAAATACCTAACATACAAAACAAAGATAGAATTTTAAAGGCTGCAAGAGAAAAACATCAGATTCCATATAGGGGGAAACCAATACAAATATCAGCAGACTTCTCAGCCCAGACCCTAAAAGCAAGAAGGGCCTGGAACAACATATTTCAAGCTCTGAAAGAAAATTGATGCCAACCAAGAATCTTATACCTAGCAAAACTTACCTTCAGATTTGAAAATGAAATAAAATCCTTCCACGATAAACACAATCTAAAAGAATTCACAAATAGAAAGTCTGCCCTACAGAAAATTCTTGGTAAAGTATTTCAAGAGGAAGAAATGAAGAACAACAATGTAAGTCAACAAAGGGAGGAATTGACCTAAAGGAACAGACAATTAAAGGAGAAATCTAGTTGGGTTAAAACCCCAAAATGAGTCCAAATGACTGGGAATACAAGTCATTTCTCAATAATAACCCTGAATGTTAATGGCCTAAACTCATCAACCAAAAGACATAGACTGGAAGATTGGATTAAAAAGAAAGACCCAACAATATGCTTCCTTCAAGAGACTCATCTCATAGAAAAATATGCCCACAGACTAAAGGTGAAAGGTTGGGAAAAATCATACCACACACATGGACTCAATAAAAGAGCAGGGGTTTCCATCCTCATTTCAGATAAAGCAAACTTCAAGCCAAAGTTAGTCAGAATGGATAAAGAAGGACATTGCATGCTGCTTAAGGGAAGCATAAATCAACAAGAAATAGCAATCACAAATATTTAGGCCCATGTGTGTCAATCAGATCCTTCTTAATTTCAGGAACCAAATAGACCAAAACACAATAATACTGGGTGATTTTAACACACCTCTCTCATTGTTGGACAGATCTTCCAAGCAAAAATTGAACAAAGAAACCACAATCACTAAATTAGACCATATGTTATGCCACAAAGCCACTCTTAGCAAATACAAAACCATAGAGAGACTACCTTGTATTCTATCAGATCATAATGGAATGAAATTAGAAATCAATGATAAAATAAAAAACAGAAAGTACTCAAACACCTGGAGATTAAATAATATGCTATTGAATGATGCATGGATAACAGAAGACTTTAGGGGGGAAATAAAAAAATTCTTAGAGGTCAACGAGAACAAAGATAATACATACTAAAATTTCTGGGATACTATGAAAGCAGTGCTAAGAGGAAAATTCATTGCATGGAGCACATTCAATAAAAGAATGAAAAACAAACAAATAAATGACCTCAAATTACAGCTCAAAGCCCGAGAAAAAGAGGAACATCCCATCAACAAAAGTAGTAGAAGACAGGAAACAATTAAAATCAGAACAGAAATCAATACAATTGAAACAAAAGAAATAATTCAAAAAATTTACAAAACAAAAAGTTGTTTCTTTGAAAAAATAAAATTGATAAACCCTTAGCCACACTAACGATGAGAAGGAGAGAGAAAACTCAAATTACTAAAATTCATGATGAAAAAGGAAATACCACAACAGACAATAATGAAATAAAAACATAATTAGAAGCTATTTTGAAAATTTATACTCCAACATATAGAAAATCTGGAAGAAATCAACAGGTTCCTAGAGCCATATGAGCCACCCAAACTGAATCTGGAGGACATACACAACATAAATAGATCAATTTCAAGCAATGAAATAGGAGAAGGGGGGGATTCAGGATGGCGGGCTAGAGGAAGGCTGCATTCCTACTTGCTCCGTGGATTCCTACTTGCTTGGGATTCAAACAGCAGGAATATGGCTCTCAACGAGATTTTATATTCAAAGCACATATAAGGGGTCCCCAGTCGCTGCTCTGGAACCAACTCTGCAGGGCTGGGCTCGGCCCGGCCCCAGGCAGCTACCACCCGGGAGCGCCGGACCCTGCAGCTGCTTCGGAGTCACCAACCTGGGTCTGCGCCAGCCAGCAAGTGAGTGCGGGTCCATAGCAGCGGCTTTAGAGTCACTGGCCGGGCTCCGGCACCAGCCAGCAACCTCCCAGGCGGAGACCGAACATCTCAGGCTACAGGGGGCCTCCCGCGGCTTCTGGAGAGGTCTGGCCAGGAGCCTCTGGGATCACTGACTCCAGCGGGGAGTTTGGACCACTCGGCGTCATTTTGCAGCTTCCCTGGCAGAGAGGGTCCATCTCCCAGCTACCTGGGGATTTGGAGCTGCGGCCAGCCTTCCGATCCACTGCGCCGCGGCTCCTGGAAAGGTCTGACCGGGAGCCGCTGGGGTCGCTGACCCCTTAGGGCCTTTGGCTCCAGGTTACAGTGTCCCCAGGAGAGAGCAACCACCTGTCACCGCCTGAGCCCCCAGCGAGGAGCTCAGGCCAGCCTGGGCTCTCAAGCCCAGTGTCTCCATCACTGAGCACAGTTCTGTGACACCACCCCAACTTGGTCTAGTGCCCAGGTACACACCCTGGCCCAGAGTCTACCACCTTGCTGTATCTAATTGTCTATCAACACTAGGCTGCCTCTGCCCAGAAGCATTGATCACTCCCAACCCGGAGGTAGTGGGACAGCACCTTTCTTGGGTCACCGCTTGATCAAGCACCTCTCAAACATCAGGTGAGTTACTGGAAATCTGCAGGGACACTTTAAGTCTTCACAGGGAAATTGCAATCCCTCGGATTTGCACTACTAGAGGGGTAGATATACGAGCACTATGAGAAAACACGGGAAGAAAGTGTCCCAATCAAACCTAGATGATACATCAAGAGAACCCAAAGACAGCATGGTAGAAGGAATGACAGAAAGGAAGTTCAGAATGTTCATAATTAAATTGATCCGAGAAGGGAATGATGTGACGAGAGAGCAGATTCAGGCTATAAATAATCAGCTAATAGAGCAATTGCAGGAAGCAAAAAATCACTTCAATAAAGAGATAGAAATTCTGAGAAAAAAACAAACAGAAATTCTTGAAGGAAACAAGGAAATGAAGGAAACAATAAACCAAGTTAAAAACTCAATAGAAAGCATAATTAACAGAATAGATCACTTGGAAGACAGAACCTCAGACAATGAAGACAAAATATTTAATCTTGAAAAAAAGTTGAACAAACAGAGAAGATGGTTAGGAATCATGAACAAAACCTCCAAGAAATATGGAACATCATGAAAAGACCAAATTTAAGAGTAATTGAGGAAGGCACAGAGATACAAACCAAGGGTATAAATAATCTGTTCAAGGAAATATTATCAGAAAATTTCCCTAATATGATGAATGAGATGGAAAATCAATTACAAGAAGCTTACAGGACACCAAATGCACAGAATTACAACAGATCCACACCAAGAAACATTATAATGAAAATGCCTAACATACAAAACAAAGATAGAATTTTAAAGGCGGCGAGAGAAAAGAATCAGATTACCTACAGGGGGAAACCGATATGGATATCAGCAGATTTCTCAGCCTAGACCCTAAAAGCAAGAAGGGCCTGGAACAACAAATTTCAAGCTCTGAAAGAAAACGGATGCCAACCAAGAATCTTATACCCAGCAAAACTTACCTTCAGATATGATGACGAAATAAAATCCTTCCATGATAAACAAAAGCTTAAAGAATTCACAAAGAGAAATCCTGCCCTACAGAACATTCTCAACAAAATGTTCAAAGAGGAAGAAATGAAAAATAACAATCTCAGTCATCATGGGGAGGAAAGAGTTAATCAAAGGAGAAACAAAGTTAAGCTAAAAACCCAAAAAAGCTAAAATGACAGGAAATACAAGTCATATCTCAATAATAACCCTGAATGTAAATGGTCTAAACTCATCAATCAAAAGACATAGACTGGCAGACTAGATTAAAAAGAAAGACCTAACAATATGCTGCCTTCAAGAGACTCATCTCATAGAAAAACCTGCCCACAGACTAAAGGTGAAAGGTTGGGAAAAGGCATACCATGCACACGGACTGAGTAAAAAAGCTGGGGTTTCCATTCTCATTTCAGATAAAGCAGACTTCAAACCAAAGTTAGTCAGAAGGGATAAAGGACATTTCATACTGCTTAAAGGAAGCATAAATCAACAGGACATAACAATCATAAATATTTATGCACCAAACAATGGTGCATTCATGTACGTCAATCAGATCCTTCTCAATTTCAGGAATCAAATAGACCAAAACACAATAATACTGGGAGACTTTAATACTCCTCTCTCACCATTGGACAGATCTTCCAAACAAAAATTGAACAAAGAAACTATAGGACTCAATGACACAATCGCTAATTTGGACCTAACGAACATATATAGAATATTCCATCCATCAAAAAGCGAATACACTTTCTTCTCAGCAGCTCATGGTTCCTTCTCTAAAATAGACCATATGTTATGCCACAAAGCTACTCTTAACAAATACAAAAACATAGAGATACTACCTTGTATACCATCAGATCATAATGGAATGAAATTAGATATCAATGATAAAGTTAGAAACAGAAACTACTCCAAGACCTGGAGATTAAATAATATGCTATTGAATGATACATGGATAACAGAAGACATTAGGGGGGGGAATTAAAAGATTCTTAGAGGTCAACGAGAACAAAGATACAACATATCAAAATCTCTGGGATACTATGAATGCAGTGCTAAGAGGAAAATTCATTGCATAAAGTGCATTTAATAAAAGAATGAAAAGTCAACATATCAATGACCTCACATTACAGCTCAAAGCCCTGGAAAAAGAGGAACAGATCATCACCAAAAGTAGTAGAAGACAGGAAATAATCAAAATCAGAGCTGAAATCAACGAAATTGAAACAAAAGAAACAATTCAAACAACTGACAAAACAAAAAGTTGGTTCTTTGAAAAAATAAACAAAATTGATAAACCCTTAGCCACGCTAACAAAGAGAAGGAGAGAGAAACTCCAAATTACTAAAATTCGTGATGGAAATGGAAATACTACAACAGACACAATTGAAATACAAAACATAATAAGAAGCTACTTTGAAAATTTATACTCCAACAAAATAGAAAACCTGGAATAAATCAACAGGTTCCTAGAGGCATATGAGCCACCCAAACTGAATCTGGAGGACATACACAACTTAAATAGATCAATTTCAAGCAATGAAATAGAGGAAGTCATCAAAAGCCTACCAACAAAGAAAAGTCCAGGACCAGATGGATTCACAGCCGAGTTCTACAAGACCTTCAAAGAAGAGCTCATTCCAATACTCCTCAAAGTATTTCAGGAAATAGAGGAGGAGGGAACTCTTCCAAACTCATTCTATGAAGCTAATATCAACCTGATACCAAAACCAGAGAAGGACACATCAAGGAAAGAAAATTTCAGACCCATATCTCTAATGAACATAGATGCAAAAATTCTTAACAAAATTTTAGTGAATCACATACAAAAGCATATTAAAAAGATAGTGCACCATGATCAAGTGGGTTTCATCCCAGGGATGCAAGGTTGGTTCAACATCCGGAAATCAATAAATGTAATTCACCACATCAACAGACTTAAAGTCAAGAACCACATGATTATTTCAATAGACGCAGATAAAGAATTTGATAAAATACAGCACCCATTCAACTATACTACAGAGCAATAGTAACAAAAACAGCATGGTATTGGCACCAAAATAGACAGGTAGATCAATGGTACAGAATAGAGGACACAGAGACAAACCCACATAAATACAGGAATCTCATACTTGACAAAGGAGGCAAAAACATGCAATGGAGAAAAGACAACCTCTTCAACAAATGGTGTTGGGAAAACTGGAAATCCATATGCAGCAAAATGAAACTAAACCCATATCTCTCACCCTGTACAAAACTCAACTCAAAGTGGATCAAGGACCTAGAAATCAGACCAGAGACTCTGCACCTAATAGAAGAGAAAATAGGTCCACATCTTCATCATGTTGGCCTAGGACCAGATTTCCTTAACATGACTCCCAAAGCGCAAGAAATAAAAGCAGGAATCAATGATTGGGATAGAGTCAAACTCAAAAGCTTTTTATCAGCAAAGGAAACAATCAGCAATGTGAATAGAGAGCCTTCAGAGTGGGAGAAAATCTTTGCCACGCACACTTCAGGTAAAGCACTAATCTCCAAAATCTACCAAGTACTCAAAAATCTTTATACCAAGAACACTAATAACCCAATCAATAAATGGGCCAAGGAAATGAACAGACACTTTACAGAGGAAGATCTACAAGCAATCAGCAGATTTATGAAAAAATGTTCAACATCACTCGTTATAAGAGAAATGCAAATCAAAACCACCTTAAGATTTCATCTTACCCCAATTAGAATGTCTTTTATTAAGAACACAGGCAACAACAGGTGTTGGCGAGGATGTGGGGAAAAGGGTACGCTCATACATTGCTGGTGGGAGTGCAAGTTGGTGCAGCCACTCTGGAAAGCAGTGTGGAGATTCCTTAGAAAACTTGGAATGGATCCACCATTTGACCCGGCTATCCCACTCCTTGGCCTATACCCAAAGGACTTAAAATCAGATTGCCTCAGTGATGCAGCCACATCAATGTTCATAGCTGCTCAATTCACAATAGCTAGATTATGGAATCAACCTAGATGCCCTTCAGTAGATGAATGGATAAAGAAACTGTGGTATATATACACAATGGAATATTACTCAGCCATAAAGAAGAATAAAATTATGGCATTTGTAGGTAAATGGATGATGTTGGAGAATGTTATGCTAAGTGAGATCAGCCAATCCTCAAAATCCAAAGGCCGAATGGTCTCTCTGATAAATGAATGATGATGCATAATGCGGGGGGGAA
>JAJEJO010004815.1:213699-228997 GCA_020662805.1 Glaucomys volans
AAACTGGTTCTCCCCTGGAGCCTCCAGAAGAAACACAGACCTGCCTAGCTGTCTGAACTCTGACCTCCATGACTATAAGAGAAAACAATTGTTTGGTCTTATTTTGACTCCAGCCCTTCTTCTGTGCCCTAGTCCTTCAATTTGAAATGAGAATGATTATTCTGTGCCACTGTATTTTGAATATGTGAAAATTGTTTTTGATTTTGACAGGGTATCACAATCAAGAGTTTTTCTTGAGTCATGGAGGCGACTAGGACTTAGACTGGACCTTTGGGCAGTGCCAGAGCTATTGAGAGTTTGAGATTCTTGGAGATACTCTAGATGCATCTTGCTCTGTGAGGAGGATATGAGCTGTTTAGGAGACAGTGGCAGAAAGCTATGATTTGGAGGTGAGGTGTTCCCCAGAATCTCCTTGTTAATGTAAGATTATTCAGAGATCAAAGGAGTGGATTGTGAGAGCTGAAACCTCAGGAGTGCATCCTAGTTTGATTGAACAGGGTGGTGAACATAGGAAGCTGGGATATGTTTGGAGGAGGTGGCACACTGGGGCCTGTCCCTGGAAGTGTTCTTCTTGTGGTCCCTTCCTGTCTCTTCTTTCTGACCCCCATGTGTTGACACCTTTCCTCTTCTGGGCCCTTCCCCCATGATGTGCTGCCACACCTTGGACCCAGAGCAAGGGAGTCAGTTATCTCTGGCCTCTGAAAACGTGAGCCCCAACTATGCTTTCTCTTCTCTAAGCTGTTTTGTCATATACTTTGGTCACAGTGGCACAAAAAATGACTTAAGGCAACGGGGGGTGTCCATTGGTTTTCTATCTCCATTTTCTCCCTCCACACTTCTGCTCTCATTTGGTTCCTCTGTTGCCACAGTAGCCAACGGTCTCAGAACAGAGATTCTGACAGTTGCACTTCTTAGTCACTGGATTCAGGATCTGAAGGACTTCAGCTCTCCGGTTTATGCTTCAGGAGTTGGGAGCATCTCTATCCCGTAGGCAGTCACAAGAGCCAGGAGTGACAGAGTTTGTAATGTGTGTGTGTGTGTGTGTGTGTGTGTGTAAGAGAGAGAAAGTCAGAAAGAGAAAGACACTGTGAGTGTATTCTCTTCCCCAGTGACTTGCTGGAGCATCGAAGGAAATGCTGAACTGAAGATGCCATCAGAGGATGGAAGGATGACCATTTAAATAGCTGTTTTCTTTCTAGAAAGGAATTCAGTATCAATTATTGTAGCATAGATATTTGTAATCTTTAATCCAATAGTCCAACCTATAGAAGTATGAAATGAGAGGCAGAAACTTGTGGGTAAGGGGGTTTACTATCATTAATAAGATCATTGGGGGCTGGAGTTGTGGATCAGTGGTAGAGCTCTTGCCTGGCATGCATGAGGCCCTGGGTTCAATCCTCAGCACCACATGTGAATGAATAAATTAAATAAAGGCCCATTGACCACTAAAAAGAATATTTAAAAAAAAATAAGATCATTGTTAATGGTCTTAATAATCTAAGGGTCATTATCACCCAAATTCATGGTTATTCATAGTTGATCACCAAGAAGAATTAATGAGAAAGTGGTCAAGAATTAGAGAATAGGGGACATGGGGATTTAGCTCAGTTGGTAGAGTGCTTGCCTTGCAAGCATCAAGGCCCTGGGTTCAATCCCCAGCACTGCCAAAAAAAAAAAAAAAAGGAAGAGTTAGAGAATAGCCATATACCTGTCTCCTGTAGGCTGAGCCATCAAATTTAAGAATCTCACTTCCTTGAATGTTACATCCACATACATATGATGTGTGCATATATGTACGATTCATACATATATGTATATATAAAGAAAAACAAGATTAAAAAGAAATTTACAAAGTCTTTTTCTGATGGTTCTCATTCCACGTGGATGGTGGGACAGGGGTATTTATTTTCATGTTCCTACTTTCCTATATTTTTCAAATTTGGTACAACAATCTTTTATGATGGGCAGTTCTTCTAACTGTAGACAAAGCATGTGAGGTAGCAGGTGGACATCCTCAGTGCTCTTATTCTTATACAATAGAATAAGTTTTAAGGAGCCTCTTGTACTGTTGATGGGAGAGTGCAAACATAGGATAGTTGTGAATGGAAAAAGGAATGGATATTATTTGCTAAAGTACATGACTACCTTCCCAATATCACCTATTCATGTTTTTCTTTTGAAATTTATAGTGTTGAGGGAGACTGGGCATTTGAGCCCTTGGACGTCATGGAAAACTCATCTTCCTGCAAAAACTGCCCTGACATGGAGCCCTGCATTGTGGAATCCAAATCCAACCAGAGCCTCCCTGTAGGATGCATCTTGGATAAGGGCAGCACTGACTGTGAGGATGACATACCCTGTGAAGAGCTGCCTTCTGAGGGCTCTTCCTGCTGCTTCCTCCATCCAGCCCAAGGAGCATGGGGAACCAAAAGTATATGGGGATCCATGGAGAAGCAAGATCACAGTCAGGACAACCCAGAGAATCTTCGTGAAGAAACTGTCACGGAGGTCTTGGATGCCTATCTGGGCTGCCACAGTGAGGACTCTGTAGCTAACCAGGCCCTCAGTGAAGGGGACCAGAGGTTGGACAAGTGCCCACAGGAGAGGATCAACCAGACTCTCTGGGACCTGGATGATCTGATGAAAAATCTTAAGGCACTTCCGGACAATCTGAAAGATGATGAAGACGATGACCCTGTGCTCTCTGATTCCCCTCAAGTGGAGGATCTCCAACCATCCAGAACTCTCTCAGCTCATAGGGATCAGATCAGTCATCAAGAACAAGAAGCTCACCAGGACCTGACCAAGCGCAATACACCAGAAATTGGAGACATTGACCAGTTCATAGAACTGCTTCCGGGGGTTGAGGATGATGAGATTGGTGAGGTGAGCACAGAGCTGCTCCCAGCAGAGCAAGGGATAGGCCTGGTGGGGTGCCAGGGTGGAGAGCAGGGAGTCACTGTACCTACTGTGAGGCAGAGGTGGACCCCAGGGTTGGAACAGATGAGCAGTGGGAGAAGGAAGACAGCAAGGAAAGGAGTCCAGGGAGAGGAGTGGTGACAATGCCAAAGAGCACTGAGAAAGAGGGGGAGAGGGGAGGAGCAAAAAGAAGGATGAATGATCACACAAACTAGTGTGTGTGTGTGTGTGTGTGTGTGTGTGTGTGTTTGTAAAATGATAAATGAGTACTGAAATTTTGCATTTATAGTTGGCAATTTTTGTTAAAATATTAAATTAGATATCCACGAATGAGTAAATATTGAGTCCATTGAGCTGACACTAATGCACGCTGTTTGTCCTTGCAGATGGACAGCCAGGAGAGTGGCACTGCAGAGACCTGCTCAGTGTCCTCAGAGCAGTCAAAGGAGGAGGATGTACCTCAGATAAAGAGACCACGTGTTGTCTGAGTCTCAGGTTCTGCTTCCAGTGGCTCAGGGAGCAACTGGTCTCCAGTCCCTGACAGGGAGAAAGCACCCTGGGAGGGCCAACAAGGGCCCCCATCTGCAGGCACTGAAGAGACGCCTTTGTTTTGGAGGCAATAGAATCCTACCTCAAGAATCCCACCTCAAAATCTCTCTAGTTAGGAAACCCTATGTACCCAGGATTTTAATCTTTTTCATCCCCCTACTGTACAGTTACCATGGTTTTATGTTTTCCCAAAAAATAAAACAAAGGTTCTTGGTATCCATGTCTTCCTCCTCTTCCAGCATAAAAGTGAGGCCCAGTTTGAAAGTTTGTATGTTGACTAGAAGAATGAAATGGATTCTCAGGACATTTTAGGGAGTATTATGCTTCCTAACAAGAAGGTATTTTTTCCTCTCTCCCTGTACCCCTTCTCACTGTATCCCCCCATATTTTATCTTTTATTTCATGCATGTTAATCTTTTATCATTAACTCATATCTGCAGTGTCAGAAGGCAGCAGGACACTTGTGACTCCCAATGGCAGGAAGGTTTTGGTAGAACTTGTGGGTCCTGAGCAAGTGGCAGCTGGCAGTGAGTCCCTGGGAAGTCCATTTCCATCAATGGTGTTTAGATCCTCAGGCAGCAATTCAGATGATCCTGGGAAAGTAAATTGGTTCTAGCAGGTTATTCTACAATGTTCTGGAACATTCATTGATTCTAGAAAGTTGGCTGGTATAAGTGACACACTGAGGAGGAAGGTGAGGGCAGGAAACACTGCTCAACCACCCTAAGCCTGGCTTCCTTCATTCATAAGATGAGGGAGATGTTACTTCAGACCTCAGAGGGCTGCTTCAGAATGAATGAGGCAAAGCAAGCACTGGATAAATACTGTGGCTGCTGGTGGTGGTGATATTCCTGAGGATCTTCCCTGAACCCTTCATTCAAGTGATATCCAAGAGAGAGAGAGTTGGGGTCAATTCTCACTGAGCTATTTCCCACAGTGAAACCATTTTACCAAACTTAAGGTTTTCTTTTTTTCTCTTCTCTTTTGTCTTTGGATTCATTGTACACAAATGGGGTACGACTGTTGTTTCTCTGGTTGTACACAAAGTAGAGTCACACCATTTGCATAATCATACATGTACATAGGGTCGTGATGACTGTCTCATTCTGTTATTTTTCTTTCCCTCCACCAGCTCCCCATCCTTCTTTTTCCTGTATACAATCCAACATTCCTCCATGCTTGCCTCCTTCCCAACCTCCCATTATATATCATCATCCACTTATCAGAGAAATCATTCGGCCTGTGCTGTTGTGGGATTGTCTTATCTCACTTATCATGATATTCTCCAACTCCATCCATTTATCTGCAAATGCCATGCTTTCCTTCTTCTTTATGGCTTAAAAATATTCCAGTGTGTGTGTGTGTGTGTGTGTGTGTGTACATATATACATATATACCACAGTTTCTTTATCCATTCATCAAATGATGGGCATCTAGGTTAGTTCCACAATCTAACTATTGTCAAATGAACTGCTGTAAGCATTGATGTGGCTGCATCACTGTAGTATGCTGATTTTAAGTCCTTTGGGTATAGGCCAAGGAGTAGGATAGCTGGGTCAAATGGGGTTTCCATTCCAAGTTTTATGAGGAATCTCCACACCACTTTCCAGAGTGGCTGCTCTAATTTGCAACCCCACCAACAATGCATGAGTGTAACTTCATCCCCACACATCCTCGTCAACACCTATTGTTGCTTGTATTCTTGATAATAGACATTCTAATTGGGGTGAGATGAAAATTAGGGTAGTTTTGATTTGGATTTTGCTTATTACTAGACATGTTGAACATTTTTTCATGTATCTGTTGATTGCTTGTAGATCTTCTTCAGTGAAGTCTGCTCATTTCCTTAACCCATTTATTGATTGGGTTATTTGTATTCTTGGTGTAAAGTTTTTTGAGTTCTTTATAGATCCTGGAAACTAGTGCTGTATCTGAAGTGTGTGTGGCAAAAATTTTCTCCCACTCTGAAGGCTGTCTCCATGTTGCTGATTGTTTCCTTTGTTGAGAAAAAGCTTTTTAGTTTGAATCTATCCTACTTATTGATTCCTGCTTTTATTTTTGTGCTGAGGAAAGGAAGTCTGATCCTAAACTGACAGGATGAAAATTTGGACCTATTTTTTCTTCTATTAGGTGCAGGTTCTCTGGTCTAATTCCTAGGTCTTTGATCCATTTTGAGTTGAATTTTGTGCAGGGTGAGAGATATGGGTTTAGTTTCATTTTGCTGCATATGGATTTCCAGTTTTCCCAGCACAATTTGTTGAAGAGGCTATCTTTTCTCCATTGTATGTTTTTGGCAACTTTTTCTAAGATGAGAAAAAAATTAAAGAAAAACTTTGAAGAGCGAGAGATCTCCCATGCTCTTGGATAGGCAGAATTAATATTGTCAAAATGGGCATACTACCAAAAATGCCATACAAATTCAATGCAATTCCAATGAAAATTCCAATGACATACCTCATAGAAAAAGAAGAAGCAATCAGGAAACACATTTGGAAGAATAAGAGACCCAGAATAGCTAAAGCAATTCTAACCATGAGGAAGGAAGTGGTTGGGGTGGGGGAAGTGTCACAATAGAAGACATTTAACTATACTACAGAGCATTAGTAACAAAATGGCAAGGACAGGTAGATCAATGATACAGAATAGAGGACACAGAGGCAAACCCAAATGAATAATTTTCCCAAACCTAAGGTTTTCAACACCTTTTCTTTTCTTTACGGTGCTGGAAATTGAACCCAGGGCCTTATACTTGCAAGGCAAGCACTCTACAAACTGAGCTACATCCCCAGCCCTCAAAAGATCTTGATTTAACCAAGTCCTCTCTCAACACTCTGACTGTGCTCTCTGAAATTCATTCGCAAGTGTCATGAAAATTTTTCCCACAGGTCAACTTCTTTGAGGATGGCTGGACTCATCCTTCTGACTCTTCCTGTGTGGCCAGTTCACCTGCCCTGTGCACCATCATCTTCCTCACTCATCCACAGTTTCCCTCAAAGGTCCTCCTCCTCCAGCTTTTACTACCACCCTATGTGACCGTCATTGTTCCCATTGTGAGAAGCCTATGAATGTTCAGTTTTAAAGGCCTTCCTTTCCTCAACTGCACCCTCCTTATCTCCTTCCTCCCTTCCACAGTCATTGAGCACATGGAAACCTCACTAGCTTAGCATACCAAAAAAAGATGCCTAGATGTTTGGGGTCAAGGGACTCCTAATTCAAAATTTAAAGCCATGTGAGCATCTGACCATGAAGGGTTGTGGGTGAGAGTAGTCTGTAGCAGGTATACGAAGGGCAGTTAGAAAGAATAATTCAGCAAGAGGGGGTTGAATTTGGAAGTTTTCATGAAAAGAATCACATCAAGTCCATGGACACTGGTATTTTTTTCCTGCATTTTATTGTTAAAGTACATATAAAGTTTACCACTTAACCATTATGATGTGTACGATTCAGATGTATTGAGCATATTCCTACCTCCATGTTTTATCAACAAAGTCATCTATTAATATGAAATAGCATTAAAACATGCATAAAGTACACATCAAGATGAGACTAGGGCTTGTGAGGGAAGTGGGAAACGAACAGAACAGCAAAGGGGGAGATCAGGGGTGTAGGGAATCAAAACTTATATGCTACAGTTGTTCTTGTAAACAAGACACCCTGTAGTCCTTGGTGGAATCTGCCTGCAAACAGGATTTTCTACCAAGAGGGAAATCAGGAGTTTTAAATACAGGTGCTCTTACAAACTAGGGACTTTGTAGTCCTTGGTGGAAATTGCCTGCAAACAAAATTTTCTGACAAGAGGTCAGAAACAGATAGAGAGAACATTGCTTGCAAACAAGAATGTTTCTCTGGCCTTGAGAAAGGGCAGAGCTTAAAATGTTTAAGTCTAGGTTAGATTAAGATGTAGTTCAAGGAGTGGTTATCTGGCTGTTGTGCATTTGCCCTAGCCATTGCTCTTGGTGATTTTCCTGCTTTGCCTGGGAATTCATTGCAGTTGGCTTTTTGCCTTCTTTGTCTGTAGGGGTATGAAAGGCTAAAATCATATGTAACAGGGAGAAGGATATATAGAAGGATATAGAAGAATGGAGAATAAAGAATCATTATTACATGCTGACCTATGACCTGTGTCGGAGATCTCCTTCCCTCTCTTCCCTTTCCTCCCTTCCCTCTCCTCCCTTCCACATATTTCCCTACAAGGGGCCTACATTTTATCTATATCATATTTCTATTAAAAAATTGTCAAACATGGCAAAATGTTAAGGCCTGACAAACTGAGTTGTAATCCATGAGTGTCTGTTTTATATCATTTTCCATACTTTGGTGTATTTTCCTTTTACCTTTTTATCTTGGCCTCAGTTTACACTTCCAGAGAAGCTGCAAGCACACTGGTGGGCATCCTTATGTCCCTCAGCCCCTGCTCCAATGATGACATCTCACACAACTAGCACAATGAGCAGACAAGGATGGGAACTTAGGTGCATTACCATTAGCTAACACAGAGACTACCTCCACAGTCTGCGTGGGGAGGGAGTAAGTCACCCTCGGAGGGTGTGGATTGACTGGTAATAAAACGTCTGAAAAGTAGTATTAAGAAATAAAGCAGGACTGGGGATGCAGCTCAGTTGGTAGATTGTCTGTCAAGCACAAGACCCTGGGATAGATCCCCAGCACCTCAAATAAATAAATAAGTAAATAAAATAAATAAATAAAGCAAAATATGCATGAGAATAGTTTTTTGAAGCAGTGGTGTAACAGGCAAAAGAGACCTGATGGGTCTGGTCCTAACAAAGGGAAAAGTCTGAGAAGGCTTCATTGATAGTCTAACACACACCAATGGGTTTCAGTGAGGAGCTTCTTCAGAAAAACAGGATGAAAATGGGAGAAAGTTGTTTGGTGCTTGGCAGGTGATGCCCATCTTCAGGCAGCTGAACCTAGGGCTGTGAGTTAAGGCAGGGCCCTACCATGATCTGGGCTTTCTCAAACAAGGGAATTCCACCCAGGAGTTCCCAAAAAGCAATCTCCATGCCTTATGATGGTTCAAACAAACCCATAATTCATATGCGGCTTCCAACAAAGGCTGTATTGGAATGGCCCCAGTTTGTCCATTAATGTCCTTCTGCCACTCTATGATATCATTAGAAACACAAGGTGCACTTAATCATTCCTTCCACTTAGTCCCTGCAGTCTGTGACAGGACCTCAGTTTTCCCTTCCCTTTCATGACCTGACAATGATAAGATATTTGGTCAAATGTCCCACAGCTGGAGGTGTCTGTCATTTTACCCTAATTGAAGTAAGATGATGCATGTTAGCAACAATCCTCTGAATCTGCCGAGCCTTCTGTACATCAATGACAGGCTCAGGATGTCTCTGTTTATACTTTTAAACTACATCATAATTTCAAAAATGGAAGCTGGGTGCAGTGGTGCATCCTGTAACTCCTACTACTCAGGTGATTAAAGCAGGAGATCACAAGTTCAAGGTTAGTCTGGATAACTTGGCAATATCCTTTCTCAAAATAAAATTTCAAAGAGCTGGGGGTACAGTTTAGTGGTCCAATGGGGTTTAGTGTGTCTAAAGTCCTAGGTTTGATCCCTGGCACTGCAAAGGAGGAAGGATAAAAAGAAGAAAGGAAGGCATGAAGGAAGGAAGGAAGGAAGGAAGGGTATAGTATGGAATCTGGAAACTCTAGAGAAGCAGAATAAGTAGAAGATTATAGTCTAGGTGTAGGGGTGCATGCCTGTAATCCCAGCAGCCTGGGAGACTGGGGCAGGAGGACTGTAAACTCAAAGCCAGCTTCAGCAACTTAGCAAGGCCCTAAGCAACTCAGTGAGACCTAGTCTCAAAATGAAAAACAAAAAGGGCTGGGGATATAGTGCAGTGGTAAAGTACCACTGGGTTAAATCTTCAGTACCATAAGTAAGAAAGTAAATCAATAAATTAAAGAGCTGTGGATGTGGCTCAGTGATTAAGGACTCCTGGGTTCAAAACTGGAAAAAAAAATCAATGGTTTTGAAAAAATATTTGCTATGAGGGTTTGAAAATGTATTTATGGAAATGTTAACATAGTCTGGATTTGTCACTGAAATGATTTTTCTCACCTATGATTTTTTTCATATTTCCATACTTAATGAAACTTAAAAAATTAAATTTAAAATTAAAAACTTCTCTAAGTGCTTTAAAAAATTAACTTTTTATTTAGTTCCTTTTAAAATTTTTTTGGTGCTGGGAATTGAACCCAGGAGTATTCTACCACTGACCTACATCTGCAGCCCTTCTGATTTTTTACTTTGTGACAGGGTCTCACTGAATTGCTGACCTTGAATTTGTGATCGCCTGCCTCAGCCTCCCAATTGCTGGGATTGAAGATGTGTGCCACCATGCCCTGTAAAAACTTGACAATACTTTTATAAATAATGAAACATTTTAAATCACATTAATAATTATAAAAATCTCAGAAATTTCTTACACTAATAAGCATTTTCTGAAAACTGGGCTTTAAATTCTTCTGCTATGTTTTATAACATATATTATGAATGCAGTCATATGTTTATTTATCAACAATATTGAGCAGGACACAGGATGGTGCATGACTCTCAACCTGGTTCCTTGGGAGGTCGAGACAGGAGGGTCATAAATTGGAAGCCAGAAATTTAGCAGGACCCTATCACAAAATAAAAAATAAAAAGGACTGAAGATATAGCATGCTAGTTAAGCACCCCTGGATTCAATCCCCAACACTGTCAAAAACAAATAAAAATTTACATTTATTTACATACATATACACACACACACATAAATATATATGAATGAGGCGGCATGCCCCCCTTTTAAAAATTGACTTTCAACAAATGATAAAAAGGACAGATGACTCCTTTGAATGGTAACTATATTGTCTGACATTTACATACTTTATTGAAAACCACTAGGACCATTAGTATCATTAGAAAAATTATCTCTGAGATTTAGGATGTGAAAAAAGAACAAAAAAAAAACCCTCCTTGACCAGTCTAAACTACAATGCACAAACTAGCAGGGTGAAAAGTGAGATAAGGAAAGGAAGTACAAACCAAATCAGAAAACAGGAAACTGGGTGTATCTAAAACTTTTGTATTAGTCAAGGTTCTCCAGGGAAACAGACCAGTAGGATATAGCTATAGATATAAATATAGACATACATTCACAATTGCCTCAGGATCCATGGGGGATTGGTTGCAGGACCTCTGCAGATACCACAATTTGTGAATACTAAATTCTCTTCTATAAAATGGCACAGTGTTTGTACAGAACTCATGCATATCCTCCTGTATACTTTGAATTATCTCTAAACGACTCATTATATGTAATATGATGTGAGATGCTATCTAAGTAGTTGTTGTACTGTATTATTTAGAAAATTACTAGGAAATAATCTGTACATGCCTTCTAATACAGATACTATTTTTAAAAATAACTTTAATCTGAGGTTAGTTAAGTCCATGATGCAGAACCTGTAGATACAAAGTTAACTATGTGTGTGTATACAGAGAGACTTCCTAGAAGGAATTGACTCACATGATTATGGAGGCTGAGAAATCCCACAATGTGCCATCTGCAAGTTGAAGACCCAGGTAAGACAATAGTTTAATTCTCAGAGTCCAAGGATTTGAATACCAGGGGAGCTGACAGTGTAATTCCCTGTCCCAGGTCAGTTCAAGTAGTGAGCCAGGAAGGAACATGTTCTTACTTCCTCTACCTTTTGTTCTTTTCAGACTCTCAGTGGACTAGATGATGCCCAATGCATCCAACAGGACCATTTACTGAGGCAGGGCAATTCACTGAGTCCACAGGTTCAAATTCAATCATTCAGAATCCTTCTCACAGACACACCCCAAAATAATGTTTAATCTAGACACCCCATGGCTAACAAGTGGACTCAAAATTAACCATCACTACCTTCTAACTAGTCACATTCATGAAAGGTAATATTGACATAATAACCATTATCCCAGTGCTAACAGTTGCTACATGTTGGGGATGACAGAAATGATTAAGAATTGCACATAGCAGCAGCAGTCATTTAAACTTAAAATTAAACACAACCTGAAAAATAAAAAGAGGAGGAAAAGGAGTGAGCAAAGGAGAAGTAGGGGGGAAAGACCTGGAAATTTCAGTCTGTCAAGAACATTTCTTCAGGAATTCTTAGTTATTAATTAAGTTGATTTACTTTTAACTTTGGGGTTGTCTCAGAGCCTACCTACCAACAAAGATTTACTATCACATCTTAAATGCATTTTCTAAACAGAAACTAAATGAGCTGAACAAACAAGGTGTTTGACCCTTGTTCAACTTCTCTATTTTGGTTTGTTGAACTTACCACACAAAGTTGTACCACATACAAGGACTCCCCAGCACATTGGCTATTTCCTCCTCTAACGTTAGCACTCCAGTTATGTTCAGGTATATGTTAGACATTTCAATTGGTGCAATACATATAATTTCCTGGTGCCATCCTTAGGTGGGACCACAACAGAAACATACACAAAAAAATGGTGACATATTCGAGTTGAAAGAGGATTGGGGATGATTCTGAGGTGTCTTCATCTTGACCTCCAGTTCAAGAGCAGTGATGCATACCTCTTGCTGTTCAGTTAAACGAGTTGAAAACCTGATCTTCAGTGAGTGATCTGAGGTAGAAGATCGTGAGAGCTGTAGACTTGAACCTAGATCTTGTGATTCCTAGCTTTGGTCTCCATCTACCCTCCTTGCTATAGATTTGAGCCTCATAATGAAATTGTGTGACCAGCAGCTACAACACTCTCATGTCATAAATGGCAACAGAAGTGACTAGCCAGTATTGTTATTACAGCCTGAAACGGCACTGAGATCATGGGTACTTAATGTAATTTCCTTTTATGTGAAAGAAAAGAAAACTCTGTAGAGGTTAAAAAATTCATCAATTAGTAACAAAATTATTTTCAAAATGTCTTTATAATCTTTCATTTTTCTCTGTTTTATTAAAGTTTTCAAATGATTAAGATTTAGATTAGATCTACATGAGTCCACAAGGTAAGTTTCAAAGTAGGTAGGTGTTAAGATCCCCAAAATCCAAAGGTCAAATGATCTCTCTGATAAGTGAATGATGACGTATAATGCGGTGTGGAAGGGTGGCAAGAATGGAGGAAGGATTTATAGCATAGAGGGAAGGGAGGGGTGGGGTCAGGTTGCGGGGGTAAGAATAATAACAGAATGAGACAGTCGTCATTGCCCTGTGTACATGTATGAATGCACAGATGGTGTGACACTACTTTGTGTACAACCAGAGAAACAATATCTGTAGTCCATTTGTGTTCAATGGATCAAAATTAAATGACAAAAAAAAAAAGAAAAAAAGATCTTGCCCTTTCATTACAAGTGCTGTCTCAAGTTAGGTCTCTTAATAAACTGAGTCAGCATATGGCCCTAGTGTCTTTGGTCTTCCCCCAACACCAACAGTATCAAGATCACGGAGCAGCCAGACACAGTGGTACAAACCTGTAAACCCAACAACTCAGAAGGCTGAGGCAAGAGAATTGCAAAGTTCAACACCAGCCTCTGCAACACAGTGGGACCCTCGGCAACTTAGCAAGACCCTGTCTCAAAATAAAAATTAAAAAGATCTGGGATATAGCTCTATGGTAAAGCATAATCCTCAGTATTTAAGAAAGAAGGGAGAAAAAAGGAAGGAAGGGGTTCTGCAGGGAGCAGAAAACACTCAACTTAGTTGGTTCCATGGGCTTTCCACAGCACTTCAAACTGCAATCAACCAATACCTGACACTTATAGAACACTCCATCCATCAACGACAGAATTATTTGTAAAGAGCTCATGGAATAGCTGCTAAGATAAACCATATCCTAGGCCACAAGTTCAAACAAAACTCAACAAATTGAAAGAGCTGAAACCACAGTGCTTTTTGACTATAAAGGAAGACTCTTCGAAATGCCAGAACAACAGAAGACACACCAAATGCCTGGAAATTCAACACCACACTTCAAATGGATCAATTGGAAAGTCTTAAGGGAAATTTTAAAATGCATTAAACTGTATGAAATTGTAAACGCAACATTTGAACTTTGTGAGACACAGCTAAAGAAATGCTGAGAGGGAAATTTGTAATCTTAAGCCTATTTTGAACAGAAAAAAAAGTCTAAAATTGACGCCTTAAGTTTCCATTTTATTAAAGTAGAAGAGCAAAATATACCTAAAGCAGTAAGAAGGAAATAATGAAGAGCAGATATCAATCAAATGAAAACTGGAGAAAAAAAAGTCAATGAAACTAACAATGGTTCTTTGAAATCATTGTTAAAATTGGCAAACTTGGAAAAGACAAAGTAAAGAGATACAGATAAATAATTTGGTATAAGTATAACAAAATGTGTACAGGACTTACATACTGAAAACAAAAGGTGCTGAAAGAAATCAAAGATCTGTATAAACATAATGGCATTTATTTTTTATGGACTGGAAGATTGCCAACTCTCTCCAAATTGATGAGTTTATTAACACATGTCCTATCAAAGTGATGGTAAGTCATATGTTTTTTCATTCTCTTTTGTTCTTAAGACAGACAAATCTATTTAAAATGTGCATGGAAAGGGCAAAGAACAAGAACCCAGACTGTAATTTTGAAAATGAATGAAGTGGGAGGAGTCATTCTACCTGACATTAAGATTTACAGTGAGCATAACAATGTGTACTGACAAGTGGATACAAATTCTACGAATGGAACATAACACTGACCCCAGCAAGGCTTCCACAAGGATGGCCAACTCAAGCTTGGCCAAGGCATAAACACAATAAATGCATAAAAGCAACTTAGTGTTTTCAAAATCCGGTGCTGGAATAATTTGGCATCCATTGGTAAAAAATGAAAGCTCAACTTAAATTTCATCTTTTACAAGAATTATCTCAGGAATAAAGAAAATCAGAAACAGTTACTAGCCATGGCACCAGAAACAATCCACAAAAGGAGGAAGAATCATTATACATCCATAAAACCAAAAACTTGCTCTACAAAGACCCTGGTAAAAGGATAGAGGCAAGCTACCAATGAGGAGAAAAATATTTACAAACACATATTTAACGAAGGACTCCATCCAGATCCCATGAAGAACTCTCATAATAGAAACAAGACTAATCAGAGAATTGATAGAAGATATGAATGGACATCTCACCAGATGTCAAATAAGTGCATGAAAATATATTCAACATTGTTAGCCACTGGGGAAATGAAAATTAAAATCACAATAAGTATCACCACAGAAATGAGAGTTAAAATCTAAAAAATTTAAAGTGACAATTTCAAATGCTGATGGAAATGTCCTCGGACAAGGAATTTCTGTACCCCATTCCTTCCCATCTCCCTCCTGTCTGGGAACAGAGAGAGGCCCCTGTCCCAGGTTTACTTCCTGCTGCTCACGTCACAAAAGTGCTGACACCCGCAGTCTTATAAAAACACAGAAACCAAAAGCCAAAAGATGCTTGTTCTGAAGAAATACAGGTTAATTCAGCTGGTGATTATCGTTTGTTCCCAAAAAGAAAAAACAGCCCATCAAGATCATTCCACTACAGCCTCCTCCCCGTGTTTCTTTCCAAACTTCCAAGTCCACCCCGAGCTGCATCATTGTGTCCCACTTCCTCCCTCAAACCCCAAACACGCCGATCACTACCTTGTCCCTCCTCAGGTCACTCCGCTTTCAGATGGAACTGGCCCAGTCATGGGGGGAACAATGACGGGTTTGGGCAGAGCAAGGTGTGCCAGCCTCAAGGAAATGCTTTCCAGCTTCTCCTTCCCACTGTGGGGCGTGGCTGCC
>JAJEJO010004816.1:11435-76223 GCA_020662805.1 Glaucomys volans
TAAGCAATAGGGAAAACAGAAATATTTTCCTCTAAGACTGTTATAAGGAATAGATGCCCATTCTTACCAATTCTATTTAACATAGTATTGAAAGTCCTAGCCAGAGTAGTCAGAGAAATTACACAAGAAAAAGGAATATGAGGCTAAATCAGAAAAGAGTTAAAATATTTGTTTGTAGATGACATAATAATACATGTGCAAGTACGTAAAGCCCTCCCCAAAACTGTTAGAATTGATAAATGAACTCAATAAAGTTACAGGATAAAAAATCCACATACAAAAATCAATGGCTTATCTCCACACAAACAAAACAAATGTAAAATATATAGAAAGCAATATCATTTACAGTTGCAACAAAAAAGAATAAAATATTTAGAAATGAACTTAACTCAAGAGGTAAGACACTTATATAGTAATATGATAAAAGAAAATTAGATACATTTAAATGGAAAGATGTTCTTTTTTCATGTAGTGAAAGTATCAATATTGTTGAAATGCCCACCCCATCCCCCAGCAGTGATCAAACATGATCACTATAGAAGCTTTAGTGGCATTCTTTATTTCCACTATGGTTTGAGATTATCTTCAAAAGCCATGAATCCCTTGAAACATTGTAGTCTATGAGACAAAAATGGAAGAAGTTGCTAGACAAATAAATATTTGGGGTTAGAATGTATCATGTAGACAGAACCACTAGTTAGAATCTTGAGGATTTGAATATGGAAATAATAAAAAGAAGAGAGAAGTATTAAGATATTAATAAAGTAGGAAGGCAAAATCCAGACTACAGGTGCCACTTTAGGTCTTAGGATGGTGATTGGATATTATTTTAAATGCAATATAATATCATTGATAATATCAAGGCAAAGAAATGACATCACCCAAATTAATTTCTCTTGTTTTATTTTTAAAAACACTCTTACTGCTGATAGAGGATGAACTGTAGGGAAACAATGGAGGCCATTAGAGAGTTATTGCAGGCATTTATACGAGCAATGTTAATAGAGGAATAGAGAGCAGGAGAAATTGATTAATGTAATTTGAAGACAGATCTAACAAAATACACCACGACATTTGAAAGGAAACACATATTTGTTATGCATATATTTATCAGCAACCTGAATATAGTAGGTATTTCTTATTCTTTCATATTTTGATATACTGAATATGTTCAAATTTCAAGTGTATCAAACTATTTCAAAACTCTATTTTATTTTCTAAACTATAAGAGCAATTTTGGTTAGAATGGTGATGTTTGTTTGTTGAGTGATTTGTGTTGAATATCTTTCTACACTAATGAAAGCACTGTTACCTGTTCTTTTTTCTGTTGGATGAAAGGGAACATTTATAACACTAAATATACATAGGTATATTATGTTTTTAAATATATATGTATATATATGTACATATATATATAACAAATGTATGATAAAAGAAAAAATAAGACAAGCTCTCACTTTAAGAAATTAGAAAAAGAAGAACAAAAGGAATAATAAAAGGCAGAAATACAATAAAAGGTATTGAACAGAGGAGGGCAATAGAAAAATGAGTGAAAAACATCTGATTTTCTTAAAGTATCAATGAAATTCTTAACCCTATTGCAATAATGACAGAAGAAAATAAAGATATAAATTACCAATATAAGGAACGAAATATTTCATTAGAGACCCTGCAGACATGAAAACAGTTAATGAGGAAATATCAACATATTAAGGAAGCAAAAATTGAGAAAAAATGATTTTCTCAATCCATGAAGAGAAAGCAATAAACAAAATCCAGCACACATTAATTACAAAAACTTTCATAAAGCTAGGAGTATTAAGGAGACATTCCCAATCTCTCATGTTTGTCTCCTTAGCCCTGTGATATTGCCAATGCTCAGCTCTTCTCTCTGCCTCTTAGTATGCTGCACTGACTGCAACAATGGGCTAATGTTGCAGTATCCAATTCTGCAATGCAGGAGGTAGGCCTAACCCATTGCACTATCCAAGTCTGCAACACCAAGCAGTGATGGGAAAAGGAAAACTCAGACTCCATGCCCTGAGGTCCAAGGCGAAGAGCTTTATTCGGGAGAGATGGAGCACTTGTCACATAGGAAGCTGCTTCTGTTTTTTACTGTGTATAACACTCCTTTATATGCTTGCAGTTAAGCTAGCCATACATCTCAAAGACCAAGCCTTGCGTAAGCAGTTACCAGGCTATTAGGCAGAGTATACAATAAATTTCCATTACCTTCCTTCTAGTAACCACAGAGGAACATCCGTTCACTTAACACAACAAGGGCCATTTCACAGAACTATCTCACAGCCCACAGGAGAGCATCCTGTTTACAGATCACAGGAAAGGAGGATGAGGCCCCAGTACCCCAGTGACTTGAAAGGTGCATGCCACATAGGCCTCCTTTCAGGGGTCAGGGCAGAGCCCTAGAAAGGCGTGTCTGTTCCTGACAGAATGCCACGTAGGCCTCTTTCCAGGAGGAGTCCACATTAGTATAATCCCTTTTCCAGGCTAATTGCTCAGAAACTCAGTTTCTCGCCTCATGCTCACAACTGATGAAAACTGCAAGATATAAAACAATAGCTACAGCCTGCTTACTCATCTCTTTATGGCTTCTTCTCAGGATTTTGTCCTCTCAAGTTCTGGCTGCCCTCAAGCCTCTCTAGCATGTTCAGAGATTCTGTTTCCTAAAGGTTGTACTTGTCTTTTCAAGTTGTTTTTTCTTTGACCACGGGCTTGCTGAAATTGTCTCTATCTTATCTAGAAGTGGAGGTCTCAAAGCAGAGGTTCCAAAAGGGTACAGAAGTAATACTCTTAAAGTAATAATGGGAAGTGAAGAAAACAATGATACTCTATTCTGATTCAGAAGAAGATGAAGTGGTGGAGAATAAGTAGCTTGGTTTAGGGTGCCACAAAGGAAACCACAGTTTCATTTCATGCAAAGAGAAAGAAGGAATGGTTAGAACTCAGTCTCCAAAATTCTACAACATGGAACCCAAAGCAATGGTAAGGCAAATTTAACTGCTCCTACCCTATTAGGTTTGCTGCTTCTGTGGCTTTAGGTTAGAATTATTCCAGTTAATGCTCTGCTGAATATACTGGTTGATTTTCTAGATAAAAAAAAAAAAAAAAAAAACTACATATGGCATATCTTAGATTCAATCATGTAAGAAGCTCTGAATGTTTTTCTTATTAAGAAGATTATGATCAATCAAAATAATTCATTGCTAAATTTGGAAAAAATAGTGAAAGAAAATGAGAATTATGCTATATAGGCAACAGTTAATGATTTCAAATAGTTTTGCAGATTTAAAGAATATTCTCTTTTATTATAAATTAAACTGATATAAGATATATAACCATTTCAGCAGTATTAGCAATACTGTTTTAATCAAGGAGGTTTATCTTCTTGTGACTGCAATATTACTAAGAAATGAAGCAAAACAAAGCAATTCTAGGCATATCCTACTGAATTGACACTTTCAAGAGAAAATCATATTCATTGTTTCTTTATCAAGAGTGAGTAGAAAAATTTCCTAGAATTACACTAACATTTTATTGACCAGTTTTATCTTCTGATCCCAATCACTGGCAGGGGAAACAGTGCTACATTAATACAGTAAGAAATATTTCATGAAGTTTGAGATGAACCAGTCTCATGACAAGCAAGTGATTCATGGTAGGGTGTAGGGATGTATGGTACACTAATGAAATGGGATTTGTTAGGGAGGTTGAAAACAATAGGTGAATTTTCCTTAATTCCATTAAATGCTCAGTAAATTACTTTTCTTTGTCACATATTATTCTAAATAATTTCATATGAATTTTTAACTTTTTTTTTACAGATTCCTGTCATTTGTGATAAATCTATCATTTTAAAGATTAGAAAATAAGGCGAGTTATGTGAAATGCATTTCACAAGTTACTTGCTCTCATCAAAAGAAAATGAGATTGGAGAAGGAGCTATGCCTTGCCTCCAATTGCAATTTTTCTGTTCACTTTTGTAAGCTTCTTGAAAGGAAGAACTCTTTCTTCACAGATGTGTTTCACTATTATTCCTACTCCAGGGCTGATGTAAGAACTTTTTTCTTATGGTAATTTCTCAGCATTACTGGATAAAAGACAGCTCCCTTCATTTGAGTTAGGATTTATGAAAAGAATTTTCTCATTTACATCAGCTTTTCCCAAAAAACCAAAGTAGATGGATTCAAAGAATTAGGAATTATTTATGTTTTATGCAATTTTTCATTGTTGTATTTTATTATACTCATTTTAAAAACCCACATTATACCTTAAATGGAAATAAAATGGTTTTAGAAGACTATGGTTTCAAAATATTTTCAGTTACAATGCACTTTAAGGATGATATGAGATTGTGAGTAAATATATGTGTAGTGATTTTGTCAAATGCACTACTTAACATTAGGTTGGATGCCTCATTGGTGCAAAAATAAATCACTTTTAAGATGTGTATGAACTCTTTATAAATTCTGCTTATGTCTGCAAATTTTTAATTTATTTCTTAAATAGATATAAACATGTGCTTTTGAATTTTATTTTCTTTTACCCCCACCATCGACCTTCCCTATAGGGACAGTTTCCTCAATGAATACCTCTAAGAAGATGAAATAATTCTATGTTAATATAGCTAGATGAAGAATTTGTAAAAATATAATGAAGCATTTATTTGTTTAAAATTAATATTAAAACTTTTTCCAAATTTGTGACTTAGAAAAAATTTCACATTTCATAAACTATTGTCTTAATTTAGCTTCTAAATGATGAAAATGGATTAAATTTCTTACCTGTTTTTAGGATTGCCAAATAATTTTCCTAGTAGCTGATTTCAGACATTAGACAAATAAAAAAAATCATGCAGTTACTAAATTTCTGTTTTGTGCAGTCACATGCACTTTTTCTTAAACCTAACATTGCATCTTGAAGCACTAAAAAAAGAACAAATCAACATCAAAAGCAGTAGAAGACATGAAATAAGTAAAATCAGAGTTGAAATCAATGAAACTGAAACAAATGAAACAATTCAAAAAATTGTCAAAACAAAAAGTTGGTTCTTTGAAAAAATAAATAAAATTGATAAACCTTAGCCATGGTAATGAATGGAGAGAGAAAACTCAAATTACTAAAATTCATAACAAAAAAGGAAATATCATGACAGACGCTACTATAATACAGAAGATAATTAGAAACTATTTTAAAAATTTATACTCCAATGAAATAGAAAATCTTGAAGACATCAACAAATTTCTAGAGACATATGATCTACCCAAACTGATGCAGGAGGACAAACACAATTTGAACAGATCAATCTCAAGAAATGAAATAGAAGATCACATCAAAAGACTACTAATCAAGAAAACCCCAGGGTCAGATGGATTCTCAACTGAGTTCTACAAGACGTTCAAAGAAGAATAACACCAGTACTCCTCAAATTACTCCATTAAATAGAAAAAGGAGGGAACCCTTCCAAATGCATTTTAAGAAATTAGTAACACCCTGAGAAACCCCTGCGATTTCCATATGAATGACACGTTTTTCCCATCCTTTCATCTTTATTCTGTGGATGTCTTGCCTATGAGGTGAATCTCTCTTGGAGATAGTGTATTGTTGGGTCGTGTTTTTTAACCCAATCTGCCAGTCAACATCTTTTGATTGATGATTTCAGACCATTAATGTTCAAGGCTATTATTGAGATGTGATTTGTGTTCCCCATCATTTTGGTTTATTGATTCAGTTATTTATTGATTTGGCTATTGATTCAGTTTTTCCATTGATTGAATATTCCTTTACTAAAGTGCCTTCCTTTGCTGGTTCACACCTTTTTTTTTTTTTTTTCATTTGGTCTTTATGAAATATTTTGTTGAAAATATTCTAAGGTGCAATCTTTCTAATTGCAAATTCCTTTAATTTTTATCATGGAAGGTTTTTATTTCATCCTCAAATCTGAAGCTTAGTTTTACTGAATATAGGATTCAATAATTCATTTTCCTTTTTTCTAAGTGAGAGTCATTTATTTCTTTTGTCATTGCCAAACATCCCCCAAGTCTTACTCACCAGAAATTAATATAGCTTCTTCATCTTTCCTCCCTGACAACTCTCATCTACTGGAAGGGTTTTAAGGATGCAACCACCAATAAAAATGTAGTGTAGACATTCCATTTCCTTCAGTTGTTTTAAAACAACCTATTCTTGCAGTATCTAATTCAGGTTCCATTGTTCTCTTTTTTGAAAATGGTCTTCACAAAAGCCCACATGTTCAAGTTATTCAGAGGAGCACAGACAACAGAGTTAAAGGGTGGTAAAAGCCTTCAGAATTTGAATAGGTAGTATTCATCCACATCGAGTTTAATTTTTTAAGTGGCATATGCCACAAAATGAGAAAGAATATATAACACCAACATTTATGCAAAAGGGGAAAGAGAATCCAGAAACGCGACAACACTGCTCTAACCAACACTCCAGAGAAAGCCACCCTCAAAGGGTAGGAGTCCATTAAACATTACCAGATAAGCATGAGGTTCAGAAAAGGAGCTTTACTTTCCAGCTCCAGATTAATATCTACATCTGGTGTCAAAGTGTCAGAATATAAAGAGGATAGAACTTCATATATAAAAGAGGGTAGTAGCAGGAAAATGTTCTCAGAAAATTCAGAGGTTAGCTAAAAGGGATGAATGAGGACTTAGCAGGATATAGACTCTCAAGTGAGGTAAAGTTCAAGGCAGAAGGAACATGCACCACGATTTCCAATCTTATGGCATTACTAGGAACAATAGGCTGTTGTGTCAGGGGCAATGTGACATTTCTCAATCCTCAGAATCAAGGGAGCAAAAGGAAGCTTCAGGAGGGCATCATCACAACAGATGAGACCTCAGGTCCCAGGAAGTTTGGAGTAGTATTTATTACTTATACTTTTTTCTTTCTAGTCATTTTAATGTTTGGGCTGCGTTACTCCTAAGACTGCTTTTCATGCCTGTGGGTCTAGTCAGTCACTGCTACTTAATACAAAGTATATCCCAGTATAGCCAGTGGAGCGAGGTTCTAGCTTTTTCATACTAAGTCCTTTACTTATTCAATCATAAAACCATATTGAGGAAAAATCACAGCCTCCATGAAGTTTTGCTTCCCAAGAGGATAGGGTAACCTATTCCATAAGTTACAACACTCTAGCTTCTATAACAATATCACAAATACAAAACAATAAACCAGTTATGATTTTAAAAATATAGTTTGAAATTATTTTATAAACTAGCTGATGGAATGGCTATTAAATCAATGGAGCACCCAAGAACATTCAAACCCCAGGAAGGAAAAGACAACCAAACAGGTTTCTTGATCTTGTAAAGGGCAAGAGGGGCATATACTTGGCCTTAAGAGGGAGCTCCTTGGGCAAGAGAAGACAAAAACAAGACTTAAATGAAGAATAGTAGGAAAACCTACTAAAAGGGAAAAAGGGAGAATGAAAGTGAATAAGTAGAGAGGACAGTGAAATTTACACAGGAGAAAGAGATGAGAAAGTCACAGCCTTAAGGAAACAGCTTAGAGCATCTTGCTCAGCCCCACGACTCTGGCCTCCCCACACAGGTCCCTGTGACAAGAGCATCACATTCACTCTCCTAGGAGCACTTTCACTGACTGCTTATTTCCTTCCTTGTTTATGATTCATCTTTGGGGACTTTACTTTCTGGAACTGTGCTGGCACTGGCTCCTGCTCTGATTCCTTACAGGAGGTGGGCATGACCAGTTCCTCATTATTCCTCCTCTGATCCTTCCCTACTCTAAGACTCATCTTGGCTTCAGGAAGCTCAGTGCCAGCCTGCTGCCCACTTCTGAAAGGCCTTCTGCTCCTGTGCTGCTGCCTCTGCATGTCTTCTTCTTGCTGCTGCTTCTTTACCTTCATCACCTTTTCATTGTTGGATTTACAACAAATCAGTCCTCAGCATGGACAGAGTTGGTGTGAAACTTGACCCCACTCTCTGACATAATGTCTTTCTGAAATAGAAGACACTTGTATTTTCCAGTCACAAAGTTTACTAATGTGCAAGAGTCCAGGTAAGTTTTAAGGCCAGACACACTACTGTAGACAGCCTCACGGCCCTGGTTAAGACAATGAATACCATACTTCTTGATATTTGTCTTCCATTTGTGTACTACTTCCTGGCTGAAGGTAGGTAGCCCAGGGCGAGTATGTTCTAACATTCAATCATCAGGTACCAGACCCTGAAGCACCTTCCTCTTAGGCCACTCACTGGCCAATTCAGCAAAGGCCAGCTCCTGCAAGTGGTGCAAGCTATCTTGGCAGAATGCCGATGGACTCACCCCCCACGTTTTGGCTCCTTTAAGCACTCTGGCTGCCCTGACTCTGGAAATAGGGAGATAGGCCCATGGTCTGGCCTCAGGTGATATGCAAGTCCAGCCTTCAATCTATATGGCTTTCTACAGTGGTGACACTTCAGGGTCATCTTCTCCAGCTCTGCAGCCCCTTTGCAACATTTTCTAAGCTGACATAGATATCCCATAACGCTGGTGAAGGTATTGGAGCAACTCTCATGCATGAACATGAGCTTTCCCAATCTCTTCAGGACTGTTTGAAGCCATTCTTGGTTCATCTGTTTCATCTCCAGCCTTCAAAGTGGGCAAACTATTATGATTCACCATGATGTGATACTTCATTCCTTACAGTGACTGAAATTGTTTCCCGAAATGATGGCAAGTAAACATTTCCTGTTTGAAGTTTTCCATGTGTTTTTTTAAACCCTCTATGGTCTTTCTACCCACTGCCTGGCAAGTAGGACAGGAAACACTGCCTTTATCAATGATTTCTAAGTAGCATGGTTCCACCAAACTGCCTTCTGCATAAACTGGTGGTTCTTCTGAATATAATGAGCCTGGGTTTGGGGATTAGGCTGAGTTTTAGGCCATTGCTTCCTCCCATGAAGCATATGCTGCTTCTGAGGAAATTCACCATAGCCTCTATCTTCTTCCAGCCTGGGTTTCCTTTTTGCTTTTGTTGATACTCCACCTGACCCTTCAGTAAGAGAATTTTCAGCTGGTTTGATTCTTCTCATTTTCATCCAGTAGTAGATTTTTGGACAGATTCTGGAAAATCACTCACTGGTTCACAGAAAGAGGCAGATGATGAGCTGCTTAAGAAGTCAACATGAGGGATAGTGGACTAGAAACTATTATCCTTTATGGAGTACTGGGTCCTGCTATTCTTAGCTCTCACCATTGGTGCTCCTCTGCTGCTTAAAGAATGTGTGTCCCAGGATAGTGGGGACTTCACTGAGTCTAAAGGACATCACTCCCTCTTCACGTCTAATAATTCCACCCAAGGGCTCTGACAGGATCAACACCACTTCCAGCATCCATTTTCCTTCAGAGCTTGGTATATGTTTTTCCAGGATCTTCCAGTTTTGAGGGTCCAGATTGAGAAATTAGCTGAGATCTGTATTGACTTCCCCCTATATGTATCTGATGTTTTTCTCTCAGTCTTTAAAATTCTATCCTTATTCTGTATTCTAGGCATTTTCATTAGAATGTGACTTGATGTGGGTCTGTTATAATTTTGCACATTTGGGTCCTGTAAGCCTCTTGTATTTGATCTTCCATTTCATTGGTTAGAGTTGGGAAACTCTGATATTATTTCATTGAAAATATTATGTATTCCTTTGGTTTATATCTCTGCACCTTTGTCAATCCTGATAAATCTTAAATTTTCTCTTTTCATGTATCCCATTTTTCTTGGAAGTTCTGTTCATGGTTTCTTATTATCTTTTCTCCATGTTCAACACTATTTTCAAAATTGTATACTTTATCTTCATTACATGAGGTTCTGTCTTCCAAGTAGTCAAGTCTGTTGAACTTTTAATTTGGTTTATTGTTTCCTCCATTTCAAGAATTTCTGTTTTTTCTTTTCTCTTTTTTTTAAAAATCTCTCTTTATTGAAGTGATTTTTTTGCTACCCATTTTTGCTTTCTTAAATCATCCTTTATTTTGCAGATCAGTTTAACTATGTACATTCTAAACTCCTACTCTGATATTTGTTCCACTGTGGTGTCAATGGATTCTATTATTGGAGTATCTTGGTTTGCTTGAAGCAATTTGTTTCCTTGCTTTTTCATGTTGTGTGTTTGCCTATTTAACGGTATGGATTTGAGGAGGAAGAGTTTCTACCCTGTGGACTTAAAGTGTCCCTGAAGGTTTCCAGTACCTCACCATTTAGGGGGAGACGAATAATTACAACAACCAATGCATGCCACCTGGAGAGATGGAAGCTTCTTTCCCCACAACCAGGAATTGTACAGCAAATCCTTCTGGTTTGTTGGGCAATTTCCTTGATCTCTAAACCCTCCATACCCAGCCATTCTGTGAGCCTCCCAAAACTGTGAGTTCCTTTAAATTTCCTTATCCCTTTACTATGCTCATGGAAGGACCTTTCTGGTTGGAGCTTACAGCCCCGCTGTGGCAGCAGCTCTGCCACTGGGAATTTTTTTCTTATTTTATTATATCCAACCTCCTGTGTCCCAGGTCTGATTTGAATGCCCAGGTTTAGGTTCCAATAAAGTTTCACCCACCTTGTGGAGAAGCCTATCTGCTTTCTTGGTTTCATGTCCCAGAGCAGCCAGAAACTCGACACCTTATATTCCACCATCTTGAATATCCTGACTTAAGTTTCTTTGAAAAAATATTTTCCAGCTTTGTTGAGATATACAGATAAAAAATGTACATACTTAGGTGTATAGCATGAAGTCTTTATATATGCATACGTTATAAAATAATTATGGCAATAGAGTTCATTAATCTCCTGTCTTTGCATTGTGGAGGAAGTGATTTTCTGTGGTTATTTTGCTCTCACTAGTTTACTAGTATTCCAGCTGAAAACCATTAGGAGATCAGGAATGTGAGTTTGGTTTAATTGCTGAGATAATTATACATGAAGAAGAATTCTAGTATATCAGATTATAGTAGCAAATATATAACATGGATGGTGCTTCTAGTTGAATTACTTTCTTAGTAGTTGGGTTTTGAGATTTAGTCTAAAGATAATGGTTATTATAAAATTATTATTATTGCCTGCTTTTATTCTTGCTTACTATGTACCTGATACCATTCTAAATTCCTGACTTTTTCTTATAGTATTAAAAATTGTGTGTGTGATCTGAAGATTAGCACTTACATCATTCCCATTTTACACATGATGGAAGATTATGTAAAGCCAGGGTAACTCTTTAAAATCTCATAACAAAATTGCATAATCAATATTGGTACACATTATATACCAGTAGAGAATAACCTCAGAGAACCATGCATTTCTACCTCCTGGCATTATGCATATCATTGTGAAAGTGATCATTCTAAATTTCTTTATCATGTCACACCTTTGCTTATAATATATAGTGTTTGCTTGTTCCTGGAAAACAGATAAACAGGCTCAAATTCTAGTATACTAATTCTTCTTCAAACTGCTATTTTCAAGGCCTAACCTAAAGTAGAACATGAAATCCTGTACCATATTTGCTAAGTATAGTGACTGCTAATCTAAGATAAAAATAATTACATGATATACTATTTAGTAAGGACATATTGATTGAAAAAAAGCATGAACTACAGTCCTTTTTGGTCATTACTTCATCCCCCAGCAACTTCCCCTAGAGAAAGCACTGTGCTTTCAGATCAGCCAACACCTTTTTTTTTTCATAATCCATTGATGCAGGTTCTTTATAAATAGTAAATTTGTCTGTTGTAGTGTATAGTCTTCAATTATCAGTTCTTTGATTCTCATTTTACAATACGAATACATACATTTAAGAAGCACATGAGAGGAATGTTTCTTCTTTTAACTAAAAGTAAATGACAAGAACCACAATAGCATTTCCACACAGAAATTCTGTGTGTCAGATCTGAAGCATTTCATCATTTTTCTTATCATTTATGAAATTAAATTCCTTCTACTTCATTCTCCAGGATGAAGCCAATCAGCTGATCCTGTGGTCTTGTAATTGACTTGCTTGATTAATTTGAAATTCAACTAATTTCATTATAATGGGAATCTTCTGCTTCAAGAGAGAGCCGTATAAATCATTTAAATCTCTGTTGAATCTGGATATTTAATTAATTTCATTCTTCATCAGAAGTCAGGCTTTAAGAATGCCTATGATGATATTCCTTGCCAATTCTTCAATTTTCTCACTGGTCTTGGCCTTTCAGATAGCAGAGTATGAAAAGGACTAAGAGATGATGTTGGGTACTTTCTTTTTTCTTAAGGTTCTCTGCAGCAGTATGTAACTTTTAATATTTGCTCAGGGAAAAACAATTAAAACAGAAATTAGAAGCTCAACTGATTTAATCAGTTCAAATTTGGATCAACCATCTGTAAGGATATAGGGTTTTTTCTAAGAACTCCTAGTAAGAGAAGAGAAACACATAAGAAAAACAAACAAATGATTATATCATTTATTTCAATTATTTGTAAGCACATGAATTCATTTTATATTATTTTACTGTTATTTTCAGAATACATTTTCATTTATATTAGTATGTACATTGTACATTTTGTTTATTGTTATTCAAATTAATTCATATACTTCATTGTCCACTAAATAATGATTTAATACCTTAATCTTAGCTAATGACTTTTAATTTATACATGCATCAGGATCAGCTGGAGGACTTTGTTTAAAACATACTGATATCAAAGTCACTTCCCTGGAGTTTCTGATTTAGGAACCCTGGAGTGGTCCCCACAAATTTGCATTTTAACAAGTCTGAGTTGGTCCAAATGCTACTAGTCAAGAGACCCTCCCCAAAACCACAAACACTGTGGACCACAACTCTAGTCATTGGAGATACAGGTGGATCAGGGGGGGAAAAAACCCTGTTCCATAGTTATGTTCCATTGAGAGGGAGAGACAACAAATTAGCAAGACACTGATGGGGATAAATATTGTGAAAGAAACCTTGTCATACTTTTGGTGATAAATATTGTGGAAGGACCCTTGGTCATAAGAGAGATTAACTGAGGGTTGGTGATTGAGGAACTAACCAGGTAGCCAGAGAGATGGTATCTCTGACCAGGCATTATTATCCTGACAGGTGAATTACAAGAAGCCAGTCATAAACCAACAAAAAACCTTTTATGCTTTAACTTTTTAGCCATAAACAAAACAAAACAAAATGAAGCAAAACTAAACTAAACTAAAATCACTCTCCACTTAGCAATGGGGATAGATTCTAAAAAAAAAAAAAAAAAAAAAAAATGCTTAGGGAATTTCATCATTGTGCAAACACTGGAGTGTGAGTTTATACTATGGTAATTCATGATGTCACTGGGCAATGTAGTATTATGAGCCCACTGTTATATATGCAGTCTGTGTTAGACCAAAATGTTGTTTCATGACAGTATGAAAGCATATTTAGACATGATTTAGACAACATAGCCTTTATTTGCTTTGCCTCTCATTAGTTAGATGACCATGGATATAATTTCGGTTTCCCACATGTGTTTTATATACACACATAATTTTTGGGAGGATCAAATCAGAAAAATTAAACTGCAATTGTTTACTTTCTGACAAAATAATCAATGCTTATCTTTTTGCCATCCTTACAACATGTAAAATGCCCTGTATATATTAATAAAAAGCAATTGAAATTTTCAAATAATATGGTAATGATTTTTAATTTATTTAAATTTTCTAAATACCTTACCTTGACCACTTAAGGAAGAAATGTTGCTTGTATTCATCTTGGTTGGCCTGTGTCTGTCCTTATTTTACTATTGCTACACTAATAACTTCAAATTTTGTGATGATTAATTTGATGTCATTCAACTTATTTTATTTCTTAAACTTTAGAAGTCTTATTAAGGAAGCCAGTGCCTATACCAATATGCTAGTGTTCACCTTATATTTTCTTCTAGTAGTTACAAAATTTCTGGTCTAAATTCTATGTCTTTGATCCACTTTGAGTTGATTTATATGCTGAATAAAAAATAAAAATCTAGTTCACTGTTCTACATACGTGGATATCCAATTTTCCCAGTTTGATTTATTTGAAATGCTATCTTTTCTCCGTTTGCTTATTTCACCTTTGTCAAGGATTAGATGACTTTTTTGTGCATTTGTCTTTGTCTTTTCTGTTCTATTCCATTGACCTTCATGTTTGTTTTTATGACAACACCAGCCTGGTTTTGTTACTATAACTTTGCGGTATAATTTCAGATCAGGTATTGTAATACTCCTGCCTCACTCTTAGTGCTTAGAATTGCTTTGGCTATTCTGGATCTTGAAGTCTTCCATATGGATTTTAGGACTTTTTTTTTCTATTCCTCTGAAGAATATCATTGGTATTTTGATAGGGATTGCACTTTGTTCAGTGTTATAAAATTTTTATTGTAAAGTTCTTTCACCTTCTTGGATAGATTTATTCCAAGGTAATTTTTTGGAATATATAACCATTTTTTCATTACAGTATTATGAAACTAATATAGGAAATGTGACTTTACCTATTTGAATTGTTTTACCCACTGAGTCTCTATCATTCTTTGCTGTTTTTCATATGCTTTCTGGTTCTCTTAATCATCTTTGTGATTCATTCACTGACTCATTCTTTCATTTACTTAAAATATGTATATCAGTATGACTATTTCAGTGTTTAGGAATGATCCTTGTTGATGCTTAATATCTGTTATTAATATCACTTTTTCTTTTATTTGGAATGAATAAATTTTGTTAATTGTTTTAAAGTTTTGTGCAAATAGAGGAACATATGATTATAAAACATATCAATAAATAATATATCATAATTCTATATTGAACTTATTTTCCTATATCTATTTTCCCCTCTTTCCTTATCAGCAATCCATTTTCTTTGGCATTTCAATTCTATAAAATATGCTAATACAATATTTAAAATTCTCTATTAACTCCATGCTTCTGTGAGAATATACAATGACATCATATTTAATCATATATAATGCTAATTATGTCATTCATAATGTTATGCCAATTATGCATAACACATATTTATACACAGGAATATAAAGTATTTTTGAAAGTGTGTGGATAAACACACACATGTGCACACATAAAGAGAGGGTTTGGGGGTTATTAGTTTACCAAACTTGAATTATATCATACATTCATTCTATGACATATTCTTCTCACTCAACAAAGACTTGGGGGAAACCCTGCCAAGTCAAGTGATGTTAGACTTTTATTTTTAAATGACAATAAAATAGGAAATGGTAAGGTGAAATATATTCACATGATGACATCAATAGAATATATTTTCATACCAAATTTCTTTTTCAAAATTAGCATAGTGTGATAAAAATTTATTGATACATCTTAAGTGATTATTTCCATGGAACAGGCTTGTAATGAATGTTGTCTGCTCACTCTCTAACTGCAGTGGTTCCCACAAACTTGACATTGAATTGCAAGTTTCTCCACATCCCTGCCAACCATATGTATTAATGCCTTTTTTATTTTGCAAATCTTATGGCCACAAGGAATGTAAAATTTGTATTTAAGTTTGCATTTCATGACTACACTACCCTTGAGTTTCATAATTTGTTTGGCCATTTGTGTTTATCTATCAAATAACAGTCTCTAATCTGTCCATCCCCTATAGGATAGCTTGACTTTTTATTTTACTTTACTACCACTTACTCTCAACTTTTGTGTGATAACTATTTAAGATTCCACATATAAGCAAGATTATGCAGCACTTATATTTCTGTGCTTGGCTTGTTTTACTTAATAAAATTATCTTCCGTCCCATTTATGTTATCATATAGGACAAAATTTTCTTTTATATGATTAAACAATATTCTGGCATGTAGGTAGACCACATTTCATGAATTAGTCTGTATGGATTTTGATATTTAAGTAGTATACATGGGGAAAATGTGAAGCACAGTGGAAAAGTGGGAGTGCAGTTCTAAGCTGGACTGTTTTATTAGGTCTCCCTGGGAAAGGGGCACTAACAAAGCCATGGAGGAAGCTTGGGTAGTGTGAGCCATGTTAAGAGCTTGGGAATAGAATTCATGTGAGAGAAAACCCTTGGCCATAAAGAGTGAAACTCTCTGAGATGGCCCAGTGTGGCTTGAATAAGTGAATTGGAGATAGAGTCAGAGAGATAATGAAGGAAAAGAGAGCCAGATCACGTAAAGTCTTCTATGACTCAGGGTCCTCAGTTGTACTCTAAGTGAAAAGGTGATGGCTATACGAGGAATGACATGATTTGTATTTTGTTAAAATAGATTGTAAAGAGACAAGACAGGGATTACTGGGGCCCTGTTGTGAGTATACAGGAGAGATTATTGTGATTTGGATCAGACTAGAAGCAGCTGAAGAAGATAAACATGATGGGCATCTAGATGTAAACTGATAGGATACAATGATAGATTGGATGTGGTCTGACAGTGAAAAAGAGCACTATTTATGGCTGAGTCCAAGATGTTTGTTATAAGCAACAGGCAAAATGGAGCCATATTTAACTAAGATTTGAAAACATAATGGATGAATTAAGTTGTGTGTTTTATTTTTAGGAGCAAATATCAAAAGTTTATTTTTGGACAAGATACTTCTTATCTGAATCTGAATGGAGGTACTGAATACAGTGGATTAAAGATAGTGGAATTTGGAGAGGATCGTACTGAAGATGTAATTATGAAATCTGTCAGCTTTCAATGGCATTCAACATTATTTATCAAGGTGACATTAAGTAAAGAAAAGTGGATACACGAGAAATAGTAAAGGAGCTTTCCCAGAAGTACTCAAAGACTAGAAGTCAAGAAATGGGGAGGTTTTATCAATGGGAAGTAAGAAGATTTTTTAAGTAGGAAAAAGAATAGAATCTGGGGTTTTTTAAACCAAAGACTTTGTTGTGGGATAGAGTAAGTGAATAACCATATCAGGTACTCATGAGAGGTCTAGAGAAATGGTGAAATGATGATAAATAGATTTAGGAGGTTATTGAGAAAATGAACATTGTAGAAAACTAAGTGAATTTAAAAAAGAGTAAGGAGAGAAAGTAGGAGAGGAAATTACAGATATCCCCAAAAATAAATATAGTTCTAAAGGGGTACAAAAAATGAGGGTAATGACTAAAAGAAAAAAATGGTGATTATTTTGTTTGTTCTTATGTAAAAAGAAATAATAATAATAATAATAATAATAAAAGAAATAATAGCATGTCTATGTGATAAAAGGAATTATCTTCTATAAAGGGAAAGTTGATGATATAGGGAAATATAAGAGAGTTTTGCTTAAGTAATGCCCAAGAGTGTTAAAATAACAAAAACAACCCTGATGGGGATCAACTAACAACAGCTACATCATAGGGTTTCCAAATAAATAGAAATAATGGCTGCAGAATGTAAACTTTTTTCAAAGACAAAAATCTCTCTGTGCTTGATAAGGTTTTAACGTGAATCTCAAAAGTTTGCCAGGTTGGAAACTTAACCTCCAAATTTCCATGTTGATGTTTAGAAGATGGACCTTTAGGAGGTAATTAAAATTAGGTAAGGTCATGAAGGTATGACCCCTGTTATGGGTTTTGTGGCTGTATGAAAAAATGGAGACCTGAATTTGTTTCCTTTTGTGTTCTTTTGACATAAGATGCCACATGATGCCCTGTGATGTCATAGCCCTTGCCAGATGCTGGGGCCTTCATTTTGGAACTACAACTATGGCTGTGGTAGAAGAAGACAGACACCAATCAACTTTTTAATAATGAGTTAATCTGGACAGGGATAACCACCTGTAAACACAAGCATTGTAGCTTCTGGCTAACATAAATGATTACTGTTTATTTTTCAATGATACTAGTCAGACTGCCTTTTCTGCCTCATAGATAAGAATTATTATACCCTATTAGTGAATTTCCTTTAATTATTCACAGGACCCAGTCCAGAATAGACTTCACTTCTTTGATCTCACCCAGAATAACACAGCACATATCCAATCCTACAAGCCCCTCCCAACTTCCTCTTGTTTCAAAATTCATAGTTTCCCTCTACATTCTAATTTGCCACAATAAGCTTTTAAACCCAATGTTTACTTCAGGTATGTGTGCTTAACAATGCTAGTAGGTGGGTAAATGTGATGTATTTAAGTCCTATTTTGAACAGGGTCATTAGCTGACATTCATGATATGGGATACTCTTGAAAATTAAAACCAAAAAAGCAGAAAGAAAAAGAATTATAAACCTCTTGGCAAAGAGGAGAATAAGTGATCTTAAGGAATTATTGCTGGGGAATGTTGGAGACCCACTTCAGGTTGGGAACAGGAGTTAAGAGAGACTGCAGTCAGCTTGTCAGACTTTTAAGTTCAGCTGTAGGGATCCAGGCACAGAGTAGTCAAAGAGGTCATGATTTTCCAAGAGAAAACAAAAAAAGTGCAGGACAATCAAGGATGCATGAAGAAGAGAGAGTAAACAGATTTATCATTTAAGTGAAGCAGAGAAGATAAAATATGGACATAGAAAGGGCTTGGAATGACTAGGTAAAACTTTTTTAAAACAAATTTTTATTGTTTTCAATTGATAAATAATACTTATATATTTAATGGGATGCAGTGTGACATTTTGATACATATATGTACATTGCAAAATAATTGCACTGAGGTAATTACCATATTTATCACAGCATACCATTTTTTTCTTTTTTTTCTTTACTTATTGATTCATTGAACACAAATGAAGCACAGCTATGGTTTCTCTGGTTGTACACAAAGTAGAGTCACACCATCTGTGCATTCATACATGTACACAGGGCAATGATGTCTGTCAGACATTCTATTATTATTCTTACCACCCCCCATCCTGACCCCACCCCTCCCTTCCCTCTATGCTATCTATCCTTCCTCCATTCTTGCCACCCTTCCACCCCCCATTATGCATCATCATTCATTTATCAGAGAGACCATTCTGCCTTTGGATTTTTGGGATTGGCTGATCTCCCTTAGCATAACAGTCTCCAATATCATCCATTTACTTACAAATGCCATAATTTTATTCTTCTTTATGGCTGAATAATACTCCATTGTGTATATATACCACAGTTTCTTTATCCATTCATCTATTGAAGGGCATCCAGGTTGGTTCCACAATCTAGCTATTGTGAACTGAGCAGCTATGAACATTGATGTGGCTGCACCACTGTAGTAATCTGATTTTAAGTCCTTTGGGTTTAGGCCAAGGAGTGGGATAGCTGGGTCAAATGGTGGATCCATTCCAAGTTTTCTAAGGAATCTCCACACTGCTTTCCAGAGAGTCTGCACCAACTTGCACTCCCACCAGAATGTATGAGTGTACCCTTTTCCCCACATCCTCACCAACACCTGTTGTTGCCTATATTCTTAATAAAAGACATTCTAATTGGGGTAAGATGAAATCTTAAGGTGGATTTGATTTGCATTTCTCTTAAAATAAGGGATGTTGAACATTTTTTCATAAATCTGTTGATTACTTGTAGATCTTCCTCTGTAAAGTGTCTGTTCATTTCCTTGGCCCATTTATTGATTGGATTATTAGTATTCTTGGTGTAAAGATTTTTGAGCACTTTGTAGATTCTGGAGATTAGTGCTCTATCTGAAGTGTGTGTGGCAAAGATTTTCTTCCACTCTGAAGGCTCTCTCTTCACATTGCTGATTGTTTCCTTTGCTGAGAAGAAGCTTTTTAGTTTGACTCTATCCCAATCATTAATTCCTGCTTTTATTTCTTGTGCTTTGGGAGTCATGATAAGGAAATCTGGTCCTAGGCCAATGTGATAAGGGTTTGGACCTATTTTCTCTTCTATTAGGTGTCAAGTCTCTGGTCTAATTCCTAGGTTCTTGATCCACTTTGAGTTGAGTTTTGTACAGGGTGAGAGATATGGGTTCAGTTTCATTTTGCTGCATATGGATTTCCAATTTTCCTAGCACCATTTGTTGAAGAGGCTGTCTTTTCTCCATTGCATGTTTTTGACTCCTTTGTCAAGTATGAGATAACTGTATTTATGTGGGTTTGTCTCTGTGTCCTCTATTCTGTACCATTGATCTACCTGTCTATTTTGGTGCCAATACCATGCTGTTTTTGTTACTATTGCTCTGTAGTATAGTTGAAGGTCTGATATTGTGACACCCCCTGCTTAGCTCTTCTTCCTAAGGATTGCTTTAGCTATTCTGGGTTTCTTATTTCTCCAAATGAATTTCATGATTGCTTGCTCTATGTCTATGAGGTCCAATCATATGGAATTGCAATTAAATGCAATTCCAATTACAATCCCAATCATTGGGATTGTAATTGGAATTGCATTGAATTTGTATAGAGCTTTTGGAATTATGGCCATTTTTACAATATTAATTCTGCCTATCCAAGAACATGGGAGATCTTTCCATCTTCTCAGATGCTCTTTTACTTCTTTCTTTAGTGTTCTGTAGTTCTCATTGTAGAGGTCTTTCACTTCTTTTGTTAGATTGATTCCCAAGTATTTTATTTTTTTTGAGGTTATTGTGAATGGGGTAGTTTTCCTGATTTCTCTCTCAGAGGATGCATCACTTATGAATAAAAATGCATTAGATTTATGAGCATTAATTTTATATCCTGCTACTTTACTGAATTCATTTATGAGTTCCAGAAGTTTTCTGGTGGAATTCTTAGGGTCTTCTAAATAGAGAATCATGTCATCAGCAAATAGGGATAGTTTGATCTCTTCTTTTCCTATGCGTATTCCTCTAATTTCTTTGGTCTGTCTAATTGCTCTGGCTAGAGTTTCAAGAACAATGTTGAATAGTGGTGGTGAAAGAGGGCATCTCTGGCTTGTTCCAGTTCTCAGGGGGAATGCTTTCAATTTTTCTCCATTTAGAATGATGTTAGCTGTGGGCTTAGCACAGATAGCCTTTACAATGTTAAGGAATGTCCCCACTATCCCTATTTTTTCTAGTGTTTTGAGCATGAAGGGGTGCTGTATTTTATCAAATGCTTTCTCTGCATCTATTGAAATAATCATGTGGTTCTTAACTTTAAGTCTGTTGATGTGGTGAATTATATTTATTGATTTCCGGATGTTGAACCAACCTTGCATCCCTGGGATGAAACCCACTTGATCATGGTGCACTATCTTTCTAATATGCTTTTGTATGCAATTCGCTAAAATTTTGTTAAGAATTTTTGCATCTATGTTCATTAGAGATATGGGTCTGAAATTTTCTTTCCTTGATGTGTCCTTCTCTGGTTTTGGAATCAGGGTGATATTAGCTTCATAGAATGAGTTTGGAAGGGTTCCCTCCTCCTCTGTTTAATGAAATACTTTGAGGAGTATTGGAATGAGCTCTTCCTTGAAGGTCTTGTAGAACTCGGCCGTGAATCCATCTCGTTCTAGACTTTTTGTTGGTAGGATTTTGGTGACTTCATCTATTTCATTGCTTGAAAGTGATCTATATAAGTTGTGTATGTCCTCCAGATTCAGTTTGGATGTCTCCTATGCCTCTAGGAAGCTGTTGATGTCTTCCAGTTTTTCTATTGTGTTGGAATATAAATTTTCAAAGTAGCTTCTTATCATGTTTTGTATTTCAATTGTGTCTGTTGTAATATTTCCATTTCCATCACAAATTTGTAATTTCGAGTTTCTCCCTCCTTCTCTTCCTTAGTGTGGCTAAGGGTTTATCAATTTTGCTTATTTTTTCAAAGAACCAACTTTTTGTTTTGTCAATGGTTTGAATTGTTTCTTTTGTTTCAATTTCATTGATTTCAGCTCTGATTTTGATTATTTCCTGTCTTCTACTACTTTTGGTGATGATCTGTTCCTCTTTTTCTAGGACTTTGAGCTGTAATGTGAGGTCATTGATTTGTTGACTTTTCATTCTTTTATTAAATGCACTCCAAGCAATGAATTTTCCTCTTAGCACTGCTTTCATAGTGTCCCAGAGATTTTGATATGTTGTATGTTTGTTCTTGTTGACCTCTAAGAGTCTTTTAATTTCCCCCCAATGTCTTCTGTTATCCATGTATCATTCAATCGCATATTATTTAATCTCCAGGTCTTGGAGTAGTTTCTGTTTCTAACTTTATCATTGATATCTAATTTCATTCCATTATGATCTGAGAGTATACAAGGTAGTATCTCTATGTTTTTGCATTTGCTAAGAGAAGCTTTGTGGCATAACATATGGTCTATTTTAGGGATGGAGCCATGAGCTGCTGAGAAGGAAGTGTATCCGCTTTTTGATGGATGGAATATTCTATATATGTCTGTTAAGTCTAAATTAGTGATTGTGTGATTGACTCCTATGGTTTCTTTGTTCAATTTTTCCCTGGAAGATCTGTCCAAAGGTGAGAGAGGAGTGTTAAAGTCCCCCAGTATTATTGTGTTTTGGTCTATTTGGCTCCTGAAATTGAGAAGGATCTGATTGACGTACATGGATGCACCACAGTTTGTTGCATAAATATTTATGATTGTTATGTCTTACTGATTTATGCTTCCTTTAAACAGTCTGAAATGTCCTTCTTTTTCCCTTCTGACTAACTTTGGCTTGAAGTCTGCTTTCTCTGAAAAGAGTATGAAAACCCCTGCTTTTTTACTCAGTCCATGTGCATGGTATGTTTTTGCCCAACCTTTCACCTTTAGTCTGTGGGCATGTTTTTCTATGAGATAAGTCTCTTGAAGGCAGCATATTGTTGGGTCTTTCTTTTTAATCCAATCTGCCAGTCTCTGTCTTTTGACTTATGAGTTTAGGCCATTTGCATTCAGGGTTATTATTGAGATATGACTTGTATTTCCTGTCATTTTAACTTTTTTAGGGTTTTTAGCTTAACTTTGTTTCTCCTTTGATTGACTCTTTCTTTAGGGTAGTTCCTCCCCATGATGACTGAGATTGCTATTTTTCGTTTCTTCCTCTTTGAATATTTTGTTGAGAATTTTTTGTAGGGCAGGCTTTCTATTTGTGAATTCTTTAAGCTTTTGTTTATCATGAAAGGATTTTATTTCATCATCAAATCTGAAGGTAAGTTTTGCTGGGTATAAGATTCTTGGTTGGCATCCGTTTTCTTTCAGAGTTTGAAATATGTTGTTCCAGTCCCTACTTGCTTTTAGGGTCTGGGCTGAGAAATCTGCTGATATCCATATTGGTTTCCCCCTGTAGGTAATCTGACGCTTTTCTCTCGCAGCCTTTGAAATTCTATCTTTGTTTTGCATGTTAGGTATTTTCATTGTAATATGCCTTGGTGTGGATCTGTTGAAATTCTCTGCATTTGCTGTCCTGTAAGCCTCTTGTAATTGATTTTCCATCTCATTCATCATATTTGGGAAATTTTCTGATAATATTTCATTGAACAGATTATTCATACCCTTGGTTTGTATCTCTGTGCCTTCCTCAATCCCAATAACTCTTAAATTTGGTCTTTTCATGATGTCCCATATTTCTTGGAGGTTTCGTTCATGATTCCTAACCATCTTCTCTGCTTGTTTGACTTTGTTTTCAAGATTGAATATTTTGTCTTCATTGTCTGAGGTTCTGTCTTCCAAGTGATCTATTCTGTTAATTATGCTTTCTATTGGGTTTTAACTTGGTTTATTGTTTTCTTCCTTTCCTTGTTTCCTTCAAGGATTTCTGTTTGTTTTTTTCTCAGAACTTCTATCTCTTTATTGAAATGATTTTTTGCATCCTGCAATTGCTCTATTAGCTGATTATTCATAGCCTGAATCTGCTCTCTCGTCACATCATTCTCTTCTCGGATCATTTTAATTATGAACATTCTGAACTCCCTTTCTGTCATTCCTTCTACCATGCTGTCTTTGGGTTCTCTTGATATATCATCTAGGTTTGTTTGGGACACTTTCTTCCTGTGTTTTCTCATGTTGCTCGTGTATCTTCCCCTCTAGTAGTGCGAATCAGAGGGATTGCAATTTCCCTGTAAAGACTTAAAGTGTCTCTGCAGAATCTCGTAACTTACCTGATGTTTGAGAGGTGCTTGATCAAGCGGTGACCCACTACCTCCAGGTTGGGAATTATCAATGTTTCTGGGCAGAGGCAGCCTGGTGTTGATAGACAATCAGATAAAGCAAACTGCTAGACCCCAGGCCAGGATGTGGACCTGGGCACTAGACCAAGTTGGGGTGGGGGCACAGAACTGTGGTCAGTGATGGAGACACGGGACTTGAGAGCCCAGGCAGGCCTGAACTCCTCCCTGGGGGCTCAGGCGGTGACAGGTGGTTGCTCTCTCCCTGGGACGCTGTAAAATGGTGCCAAAGGGCCTAAGCTCCCTGCTGAAGCTGGCAACTCCAGCCGCTCCAGGCCAGATCTCCCCAGGAGCCCCTGCACAGTGGTGCCAGAAAACTGGAGCCCAGCCCTGAGGATTCAGGCAGCCGCAGATGGTCGCCCTCTGCCAGGGAAGCTTCAAAATGGTGGTGAAGGGTTCAAACTCCCTACTGGAGCTGGGACTCCAGCAGCTCTAGGCCAGACCTCTCCAGGAGCCACTGGGCCCTAGCACGGAAGACTGGAGCTCAGCTCTGAGGACTCAGGCAGCCGCAGATGGTCGCTCTCTCAGCATACCATTTTTTGTGATGAAACGATTTAAAATTTACTGGTTTAGCAATTCAAAATTATAATTCATTATTATTAACTATGATCACCATTCTGTGAAATAGATCTCAAAAATTTACTCCTTCTAACACTGATCACAATCTCAATCATCAACAGAAGAATGCGTAAATAAAATGTAAATATTCACAATAAATTACTAATTAATCTTAAAAATAGAGGAAATTCTGTCAGTTGTGACAAAATGGATTGAATGGGAGATTATTATACTGAGTGAAATAATTCAGAAAAAAATGGCATGTTTTCATTAATACATGGGATTTAAAAATTTGAACTCACAGAAGCAAAGTGAAAAATGTTGATTACCAGAGTGTGCTGTAGGGAGAATGAGGCCATTTTGACCAAACAGTAAATAAGTAATTTGTAAGTTCTGATAGGGCAAAACATTGTGGTTAGGGTACATTTGATTGGGTATTTGTAAAATATAACAGTTGAAATTGAAATTTTGACAGTTTGCAGATTAATGAGTTGCTGAGATATGGTGTAAAAGAAAACTATTAACAGATCTATAAATCCTTTTTTGTTTACCATACCATTTTAAGTTTAGCAGCATTATGAACACATTTAGATTATCTCTATTACTGTAAAACTTAAATAATATTGGGTTGTTTGAATGCATAAATTTATGTACAAGCCCATGTAGGCCTACAGTTTTATACAGAATGATTTCTGACAACATTTTAAAGTTTACAATGGTGATAGACTTATCCAAGATTTTTCAATTTTTGATCAGTTTAGAGGTTCAGATTGTGCTAAGAAATCCCCATAGGATACAGTTATTAGTTTTGATATCTGTGACTCTCTTAGTTTATTTCATATGTTTTATTTTCTTTTGAGTGTCATACTTGTAGCTTATTTCTTTTCATTTGCAGTTAATTAATATTCTAAGTTAAAAGTTCTTGTGATATTTCACAATGCTAAAAATTTCTTGGCAAAACTATGGATTCAAGAAAGACTATTGCGTTTACACTGGGTGGGATGAGATTATAGAATTTTTAGACTTCAAATTTATCTTCATCTCTACATGCATATAGGCATGCCAAAATTACAGAATGTGTTAAAACATTTGTATCCTATTATCCAATAGGATATCCAATTTGTAAAACTATTTTGTGTACCATCCTGGGGAAGTTTTTAAAACTGTACAGGTAGAGCTATAATTACCTCTGCTCCAGGGACAAGTGTCCATTACTAAAAACTTAGTAGTTACTGAGTTATACTACAATGATTTCAATCAGTTTTTCTAAATACTTTTACATTGTATTAAGAAAAGGGATGAAATATCTTTGATCTTCCAAGTTAAATTATTGTCCAGATCTTAGTAAAGATTGCATGTTGAAAATGTCCAAATTTTATCACTTCTTTAATGTGAATCATGCTGCAGTGGAGTTCAGATAACTTTTGAGATCCTGATTTCAATTTTTTTTAGACAAATACTCAGAAGTAGGATGTGCTGGAACATGTGGTAGCTCTTATTTTAATTTTTGAGGGACCTCCAGACTGTTTTCTGTAGCAGCCACATCAGTTTATATTTCCACCAATAATAGAGAAGGGTTTCAGATTCTCCACATCATTTCCAATGTTTATTAATTCATTGTTGTTTGTTCATTTGTTTTGTTTTTATTAGTAATTCTAACTGGTATGAGGTGATATCTTTTTGTGATTTTGGTGGACATCTTTGTGAGGATTGATGTTGAGCATCTCTTCATATACCTGTTGGTCATTTGAATATCTTCTGTGGAGAAATATGTGTTGAAATTCTTTGTCCATTTCCATTAACAGATAAAAGAATAAAAAATGTGATATACATATACAATGTAACATTATTCAGCTTTAATAAAAAGGAAACCCTGACGCTTGAACATCAGTGGACCTGGAAGGCATTATACTCATTGAAATAAACTAGATCAGGAGGACCAACCCCGCATAAGTTCCATTTGCATCAGGGACTTGCTGTGATTCATATGTGTCCCCAGTGTTTATGTGTTGGAAAATTAATTCCTAATGTTGAGAGGTGGAAACTTTGACAGGTGATCTGGTCATGAACACCCTGCTCCTATGAATCGATCACTACCAGTATAGCAGGAATAGCTTAATCGTTACAGTCTATTTCTAATATATGAGTTTGACCCTCTTTCACTCCTTCACTTGCATGTTCTCTTGCCCTTCTGCCTTCTTCTATGGATAATCAAGAAGATCTCTTTCATATATGGGTCTCTTGAACTTGATTTTTTATAACAACCCTCTTGAGTATACTAACCAGGGCTGCAGGAGATCAACATTAACTCCTTCTGAGGGCAGCTCCCCTGATGTTCTAATTAATTTGCACTAAGTTCCACCTCTTAAAGGTACCACACTACCTCCTTGAAACATGGGGAATCATGTTTCAAATCATGAACTTTTGGGAGACAAAGCACATTCAAATTATAGGTCCATATTAAAGACAATTGACTGCTAGGATATGTGCATTTTTATCTCCTAATCTAGAACATTTTATTTTAGTGGATATGAAGTATGGTCTAAGAAACTTTTTTTATTAACAGTACTATATTACTTCTGCCCTCTGTTTGAACCAGATGCTGATGGTCAGCAAACCACACATTTTGAAACAAAATGAAGGCACAATAAATCTAGGATTAAACCAGGTTTCTAAAATGCATATAAGATTTGTATATAAAAGCTATTAGACCCTGTGGTCATCATTCAAATCTCTTTCAAAATATTGCCCAAATGTGGTTGCAAATAAATCAATATAACATTCCTGTTTCATATTTAAGATGAAATTTGTGTTCACTGCACCTAGAAGAGCTCACCCAAAGCAAAACACAATAAACCTAAATACTCTCATTAATTTTCAAAATAATATTTTTATCTAATATTATATGTAAAATATATACATTAAAGTTTAATATGCACCACATAATATTTGGTGTTCTATAAAAAAAACAAAGTTAAATGATTAAGTTGTTATTTTGGGAGCTAAATGAAGATAATATCAATAAAATGATAAAGACAGTGAATTTATATTTGCTAATTTCTGCTTCGGCTTTTCTATCCAGTTCTATTGGATATATTCACTTTTTTCACCCTATTGCATTAAGTAGTTTCACAATGGTAAAAGACATTTCACCATTACCATAAACAGCCTACTGGCAAGGCCTGTACCCAAAGCTGGTCATTCTATCCTCTGCCAGGTCCTATAATAAAGAAATATGTACCATAACTCCAGATAAAAGATAATACATAATTAATAGTGCATATGACACATAATATATAAATGTTTCAATGTTTATGAATAGTCACAATGATTAACTATGAGAGTTTTATTGCAAAAATAAAAATAATAATACAATGAAATAAATTTTAAAACATCCAAATTGCTAGAAACTCGGGATTAGTTGATAAATTCAGAACTATTTTTATGTTAGATTATTATATAATTATATTTTTAAGAACAAATATTTAATGGTTATGGAAAATATGCACAAATTTTGATGGAGCTAAAAGGCATCTATAAGCAGTGCCATTTTATTCTCATAGTGCATTATATGAGAAGCTAATTGATAGTTTGTCTCTTCAGTTCTTTCATATCAAGAGCCTTGTCTTGGATGCTACGTGGTATTAATAATCTAAGATCCCTTATTCAAGAATTTCTCAAACATATGAGAGAATTCAACTTTATCACTGCCCGGCCCTGCATGCGGGAGGGAAAGGGTTCCTGTCAGAGGGATGGCTGGCTGCAAAATAATTGCTAAGAAATTTATTTGACAGAATTACCTTTAGAATAAGGACTTGAAGTGTTGAACAGTGAATAAGGGCTTGACTCTAACAACTGAAGGAGTCTGAGTATTCTATATAGTGGTACAGATCAAAAGAGGGTGGGTAGGAGCTTCTTTGGTGAAAAACAGGATAAGGGATGAAGTTAACAGGTGTTTTGACTCCAGCAGGTCACTCATAACCAAGACTTGCATTCAAACTTCAGTTGTGAACCAAGGCAGGAAAAGCACATGCTTCAGGCAATCTTGAACAATATTCCATAATTGTGAGTTCCTGAAGCTTGCTTCTTTTTTACAAGCCATGGGATGCTCCCCACATGTTTGATTTAAAGACTGCATATGTCTTTATTTTATTTACTGCTATTATTGGAACTCACTACCTCTCAAATGTAGTTTGAACTTCTATAAAGAGACAACTATAAATTAGGCTCTCAATTTCATAATATAACATTCACCTGACTGATTATATACTCAGTGTTTACATTGCTTTTAATTACAAATAGAAAAACTAATTTAGGAAGCTGATATGATCTCTGTTTAAACTGCCTAAACTCATCAAATTAAATATATTGGTTAGAACAAGGACTATGGAATTCAAATTTTTAGTTTATGATTTGCTTACTTATGCCAGGCATTTTATAAGAATGAAAAATGAGTTCTCTCCCTTTGTATTTTATTCATTATTGCTATTACAAAGGGCACCATGAAAATATTTTTGAAATTTTTTTGAAGAGGTAGATTTCTAAATGAGTTCACAAAGCATTTTGTGAGAAATATTTTACTCTACAACCTTTGGAAAGTTCATAATTACTACATATAACATACATTTTCATTTATTAGCAATGAACACTATGATTATTTTTATTTTTAATTTTTTATTGAAATAAATACTGGAAAGCTATAATTAAGATATGTATTCAATAATAAACTCTGTCATTATTTCCTTCAAATATTACTTACGATTTATGCCACACTGATTTTGTGGTTTTAGATAATCTGTGAAACTGAGTTTTTTCTTAAAAATAAGCAGTCTAAAAGTGTAAAATAATTAAAAGGAATCCAAAGCAAAGAGGAAATATTTACATATATTTTTAAAGGTATTGGATTTATTATTTTGCACTAAAAGAAGAGGGGAACTTGCATTTCTACTTTTTAAAATCATGGAAAAGCATTTTTAAAGTGAAATGCAATTTATTTAGCATAAATTAGATTGTAGGAGGTGCTTTTTTTTTTAAACTTTTCACTAATATAAACATTTTTGCAGTGAAAATAGCTTCATTTTTTTCCTGGTGAAAGGAATAATACATATTCATTCAAACATTTTTGAGGCAAACATAAAAATTGTGGGATGCTAAGTAAACATCCTGTAGTAGCACTGGTAGTATTTTAGTGATCATAGTGTCACAAATCTTCTTATCTGTATAAACATATATGTACACATATGAACTGTTACATGGCATCTCATCATATATGTTCATGTGTTATGCCATTATTAGAAATCTATAGCCCTTCCATAGTTTTTGCTGCTGTGTTTTTCCATAATAGATACACCTACACACATTTTTTCATTATTTCTAAACATATTTGGAGGAGGGTTGTCATAAGAATGTTTAATTCCTTTATTTTCTCAGGCAGTGCTAGTATTTTTTTTACCATTATTTGCACTTCATGGGCAAGTTCAATTTATTATTCTACATAATCATATAATAATTCATTTATTGAATATTTCACAATACCATCAGCCTGACCTTGATTGTTCCCTTCTCTTGTCCTCTCAGATTAATACTCTAATAATCACCTTCTGTATACATGTCTTTAGCAAACTGACCCTTTATTCCAATAGTATAACTGTTCAGGAATTCAATTACTATATATGATGATAAAATTTTGAATTGATATTTTATGATAGTCTTTGATGAAGGTTTTCACACTTTACATATCTACCAGTGATGTGTGAAATTCACCCACATTCCAAACAAGTTGCACACTCATTTAAAATTTTGATAAATATAGGACAGGTACAGTGGCTCATGCCTATATTCCCAGCAGCTCAGCAGGCTGAGGCAGGAGGATTGTGAGTTCAAAGCCAATCCTTAGCAACTTAGCCATGCGCTAAGTAGGAACCCTACTTCTAAATAACACACACACACACACACACACACACACACACACCAAGGACTAGGGATGTGGCTCAACAGTTTAGGGCCCTTGAGAACAATCCCCGGTACAAAAAAAAAAAAAAAAAAAAAAAATATATCTATCTATATATATATATATTAAATATAAACTCACAATTCACTTTATTTCATTTATATGTCTCTTTTAGAAACACGGAGCATATCCATACATTTTGGCCATTTTAATATTAATTTTTTCATTATTTATTATTAAATATTTTCATTTTGCTAAATCACTACAGAAAGCATTTCTTCTTTCTTTTATAGATATCAAAACTATTCCCTCATATATAGGTCATATATTTTATGATGTATTTTCATTGTTGTGGGTTAACATTTTAAGAAAATATTTACATATTTACTTTATAAATTGTAATTTTACAGTCTTGAGAAGTAAGGTGTTCTTCATTTTTATATTATAAATGTAGTTTTCTAGATTTCTATGTCAGATTTTTATTTCTCACTTTTTGGCACCTAATTTTCTAGTTGACTGGAATTAATTTTTTTATAGAATGTAAAACAAGGATTCATTTTATCCTCCTCCAGCATAGTAATGTCAATTCTTTCTCTCCAATGTTCTATGTCTATGCTTCTGAAATTATCAGCACATTAGATTGGAATGGTTTCATTATGATATATAATGAATTGACCTTCACTGATAGTTTTTAAGCTGATTGGGAGCTAAAATCTTAAATTTAAAATTATGTTATCTAATTTTAAGAAAAAAACCTAGTAGTTTACATGGAAAGTCTACTAAATTTATAAAATAATGGAGAAAATTGGCATTTTAACATTTACATATTCCGTGCAAGAGCTTTACATACTAGGCAAGTGTTCTAGCACTGAGCCACAAGAGAGAGCCTACAGAGTGGGAGAAAATCTTTGCCACACACACGACAGAGCACTAATCTCCAGAATATATAAAGAACTCAAAAAACTTTAACCTAAGAATACAAATAACCCAATCAATAAATGGGCTAAGGAAATGAGCAGACACTTCACAGAAAAGGATCTATAAGCAATCAACAGATATATGAAAAATGTTCAACATCTTTAGTAATAAGAGAAGTGCAAATCAAAACTACCCTAAGTTATCATCTCACCCCAATTAGAATGTCTATTATCAAGAATACAAGCAACAATAGGTGTTGGCAAGGTTGTGGGGAAAAAGGTACACTCATACATTGCTGGTGGGGTTGCAAATTGGTGCAGCCACTCTGGAAAGCAGTTTGGAGATTCCTTCAAAAACTCGGAATGGAACAACTATTTGACCCAGCTATCCCTCTCCTTGGCCTATATCCAAAGGACTTAAAATCAGATTGCTACAGTGATGCAGCCACATCAATTGTTTATAGCAGCCCAATTCACTATAGCTAGAATATGGAACCAACCTAGATGCCCCTCAATAGAGGAATGGATAAAGAAACTGTGGTATATATACACAATGGAATATTATTCAGCTGTAAAGAATAATAAAATTATGACATTTGCAGGTAAATGGATGGAATTGGAGATCATGTTAAGTGAAATAAGCCAATCCCCAAAAACCAAAGGCCGAATGATCTCTCTTATAAGTGGTTGATGGCACATAGCAGGGGTGGGGGGAGGCTCAGGAAGAATGGTGAAGGGATGGATTATATAGAAGAAAATGAGGGGTGGGGGGGCAGGGAAGGAAAGATAGTAGAATGAGACAAACATCTATACCATATGGATATGTATAAATATGTAAATTGTATGATTCTACTTTGTGTACAACCAGAAAAATGATAGTTGTACTCCATTTGTGTACAATGACCTAAAATTTAAAAATAAATAAATTAATTAAAAAAAGAGCTTTACATATATTCAGCTACTGTGTTGTGTTTTTAATATCATTTTTCATGTATGTCAGCTATATTTTCTGTGAAGGTAATACCTATGTATTTTAACTTTTTGTTGCTACTGCAAATAAAATGTGCCCTTGCCATTTTGCAAGATTTTCTTCCCTTACAGTAGTGAAAATCCTTTGATTCTAAAAATATTTCTTTTGAAACCAAATACTTTTATCATATTATAAATTTTATGGTTTCCTTGTTTAAGACACTTGTTTTTTTTGAAATATAATGAATGTTACCTTGTATTTGTAGAAAAAGTTTTGAGTTTTTAATTTAATTAAAAGACATTTTATCACTTATTAATACTGAATTTGGAAAAAAATTTCCTTTTTAAATGAATTAAAAACTAAAAGGTAAGCAGCACTGCCCCTGAAGATTGCATATACAGCAATGAGTCAAATGTCTAAATGATAGCACATAAATTTGATAATTTAAATCAAGAGCAATGTAAGTATTGTAGAATGTTGATCTTGTGAGATCAAGATGTAGATGAATATTTTAACTTTGCTGGCAAAAGAATAAATATGTACTTTGTAGTGCAAATCAGTTGTTGGTGATTAAATTTAAGGTATTTAAACCCAATTAGTTCAAGCTACAGAAAAACTGAAAAGAAAAAATACAAGAGAAGAGAAAAATTATTTAAGCCCAGTTTTTAAGATACTGAGATTTAAAACAAAGTTACAACTCATACTATAGAACATTATGATATTTGGATATTGTGTATATGTGAGAGAGAAAGAGAGACAGATGAAGAGAAGAAGAGAGAGACCTCAGAGATGCACAGTTCTGACTGGAAAACTCATTCAAAATGAAGCCAGAAGCCCAGAGAGCCAGGTACACCTCCAGGTGACGTTGAGAGCTAAGGTTGTCTTTCTTGTATTAGAAAGCAGTTTACTTCATGCTGTTTTTGAGAAGGTGTCTTTTTGAGCGCTCAGTGTGATACAGTCCTGAGCAGCAACAGTAGGAGGTAGAATTGGTTTTCTATCTGCAGTTTTGCACACACAGCTATTGAAACTACATGAAACTATAGGGTCAAGGATCATACAACCCAAAGGCCAAGTAGTGTCTTTTTGTTATTTTCACTTTTTTTTTCAAGGCAGGAAGAATATGAGTTTTTTCAGTTTGATATTTGTACCAAAAGTTTGGAAAGGATATATGTCATCATGGAAAAAATAAACAAGTAAATAAAACAATACTTTTATCCTTGATATAAGCTGTGTATAAATTGTATACTGGTAAGTTTTTACTTGTAAGGTAAGCACTCCACCAGCTGATCTACATCCCCAGTCAGTTTTTATTTTTTTTATAAATAAATGAAACCAGAATTACCATAAAATACAAGTGCAATTACTATAATATAGAAAGGTAAGGTTAGGGAACTTTTCAAGTTGCTATGGGAGTAAAGAGTAATTTGTGCATATTTTATTTACTATTAAATGAATTATATACATAGTTCTTTTAAATTTAATTTAATTCAGTAAGAAAATACTTTTAATAAAATTCTTCATTATGTTTGTTGAAACATTCACCATTTCATTTCAGGAATGATCTTAATATGACACTACCGCATTGCAATTCCCCATCTTTAACATTCACTCATTCATTTAGTACTTTCAGAGAATCTAATTGTGTCAGATACTATGCAGATCCTTGGGCTAAATCAAAGAACTACATGAAAATCCTTGCCATTATGATGCTTATATTGTAATTGAGGGGATCTACAGTAAACATAATAAAGAAATACATTTACACAGTTTGTATTATGTCGTAAAATGATGAATGATATTTAGGACCAGGGAAATGAGATGGGGGAATAGATGCAATGTCAAAGGCTAAATGAAAATTAGTTGATATTGGGGCAAAGACTTGAAGGAGGTGAGAGAGTTGGCTCCGAATATTTTCAGTGTGCTGTTTACCTGTATACATGTACACACACTACATGCTACTTGTATATGTAGTATACATATGAGGTTATTTCATGTTTATTATATATACAGTATGCTATACATTATATGTACATATAGATTCTTTTAAAGGAGCAAATACTAAGTAGATAATGTATTTGGGACTTTAATGAAAAACAAAGTGAATAAATAATTAGTAACTAGTAATTAGTAACTAATATGAGAAAGTTTCAAGAATAATGGTGGCAGAATAAATTAAAAATAAATTTTGTAAATTATCCTGTTAATAATTTGTTGTAGAGCCTTGATAATAGGACCCAACTTTCCTAATCTTTAATTGCCAATTTCCCTGACCCTCAATTAGTATTTGTAAAACTGTGATGTATGATAAAATATATTTTCTCCTTGGTTTAATTCCCAGACTGAGCTTGTTAAAACTATCAAGACTGATATTGGCAGATAATTCTACATACAATGGAATTGAAATGAATTAAACATTAAATATAGTGCAATTAAAGCCATTTAGATATTTATGGAATCTTTGTTTATGTTTTGTTTTAGAACAACTATTATAATAAAAGCGTGCTATCAATTAATGAGCCTTTTTAATGTGTAGGCTACAGGTATGACACATACCATTTTGAACAAGGAAGATTCAGGGGAAAGCTTCCTATGCTCTTTCTGTCCTCAGGTTGGTCCAGGGTTGACCAGCCTGTGTTCTGAGATGTATTAGTGATGACATGGATCACAGCAATCTGTACTGCAGCTGTCAGGCTCCTGCACCTTTCTCAAGGATAGTGATTTAGTTATTTCTATTTGAAAAACTTATGGAAAGTCATTGGTTCAGGGTGTGAGTTCAATAAATGCTTGACAAACAAAAGAATACAATTACAATTCCTTCCCCCTCACTGATCCTCTTTGAAATGTGATCACATTTAGATGAAAGTAGAGATCAAATACATAACAATTTTTTTTGCACCAAACATGAATGCCACTAGAGGAGTTTTAAATCCTATAAAATATGCATACCATTGTGTCATTATTAATTACTATTTATAGGTTAAGGGGTTTTATCTAAAGTAATGGTAAAGAGAAGGTGCATAAATTCTTAAAATATTTAAATAGATGATTGTATTGTGTAAGTAAAAGTATATACCTATAAATAAGAAAATGGGAAACTGTCAAAATTTAGGTATCCAGTGAAGCAGGTGGATGTAAACCAAAATATGTACATCAAACATTTTGCTTTTCAACAGTAATTATCCATTTGTGCTTATTTTATAAGGCTTCATCTTGAAGACAATTGATTTCGTTTGACTAACTGTAAGATGGAGTTTAATGTAAAAATAGAGGGCAAAGAAAATGTGAAAGGTAAGTATAGAAATGGAAGAAAAATAAGATTAACTTATGTAGAAGCAACAAGGAAGACCGAATGGAGTTAGACCTGGTGGTTAAAGGAGGTGAGTACAGGAGAATTAAAGTCAGGGTATGGATGTTAGATGATTTTTGTGTTTCTTTGGAAGGTTTTGTTGGTCTTCCGAAGTCTCCAGATGGAGATTTTAATTTCCTAAATTTAGGAAAAATTTAGGTATAATTAGAGGAGAGGAGGAAGTTCTGTTAGAGGAGAGGAGGAAGTTCTGACCAGTGGGTACCATAGTTGGAGATGTGGCCCTGCCTTTCTACCACCAACCATGGGCAGTCATCCATAACAAAATTCCACTTCTCAAATATTTCCCTGTTTTCTCCTTTTGCTATCATCACTTGCTTATCCCAAAATCTACCTCTGCTTTCCAATATTCAAAACTTCCTTTTAAACCTTACTTAAGGAATTCCCTTTGATATATGTTTTTCTCTTTCACTGTTGAATTCACTGATAATTTTTATCATGTGTCTCTTTGTAAAAACTCTTTTATGAGATAGTAATCATATTGTTTCACTTAAATTTCGTTTGTGTATACTTCTAGCGTATAACTTTCTGGAAGACAAGAATATGTACTTTCTTCCTCAATATATCGTGTTTGTACTGGTTAAATTAAATCCAAAAATAATCTATAAATCTTCAAAAAATTTAATAGTATAGATAAGTGATTTCATTTAGAATGTATTTCCTTGTTATTCCATTTGAATTGGCAAACTATTTCATATAATTTGATTTTTTAACAACACATATTTCATTTATATAACAAAAGCCTGTGCCAGATGAATAAGATACAGACCCTGTTCTCAAAGGATGAAGTCTCATGAGTGAATTACACACGGAAACCCAATTTTTAAATAATCATCTGATATAAACTATCAGAAATACCTACTAAGTAGACATAGCGCTGCAAATGTCTTCACAGGGAATACACCATTGTGTTAATCCTAGAAGAAAGGAATGAATACTAGAAGATCAGTTAAGAAATAACATTACAACCAAAGGAAGCAGCATGTGCAAAGCCACAAATCGAAGAAAGAGGCTTCCTTTTAAAGGGATTATTTAAAGCAACTTGACTGGCATTTTGCAGACGTATAATACTTACAGAAATAATAGTTTTGGAAAAACTCTAGTGTCTGAGTTTCTCTTTTCTGGCACCGATTTAACATTCTGCTGCTTACTGACTGTAAGTTTCACCCTGGGTTTCCTCCCCTGTCCTTGCAGCTCTAATAGGTGCATTCAAATTGACGCAGGTGAGTGGATTAATAAGGACTGAGTTTATGAACATCTGATGATTCTCTTTGCAAAAGGTTACGCCTTCAATTAGGTGAGCATGTGGTTATTCCAGTTAAGAAGTAAAAGAAAAGGCTATTTCAAAAGTAAGTTTATTCAATTAAAGCCTGAGAAAGGAGAAAAAAATACCTACTCTTCAGCAAATACTGCTTTCAGAATAAAAGGTGACCTCACTGCCCTGAAAATGTCAGTAAAATATTTTTTGCTTTTCAAACTGAGAAATGGCTTATCTCCAGCAGTAATTTCCTTACAATTCAGCATTATAATTAATATACTATAATAATTATATTGATAACATTTATTACAAAATTATTCACTGGACATTTTTTTCTTTACTATTATTTATTCAAACTTTTTTTCCTGCAATTATCTTGCCTTCATCATCAATTTCTTTATTTCACCTGTATAATTTTCTTGGTCAGCAAACTTACTGCAATACTTCACATATTAAAATCTGCACACGAATTACTGCATTTTACCACTTATTAATCACCTATATTAAGTACCTTTTGTTTCACACCTCTGACACTTTTATGAAATTCTTTCTATGTATGTTCTTTATGTCACTAATTACTTACATGTCTCCATATTAATTTTTTTTGGTACCGGGGATTGAACTCAGGGGTACTTGACCATTGAGCCCCATCCCCAGCCCTAGCTTATATTTTATTTAAAGGCAGGATCTCACTGAGTTGTTTAGCCCCTCCCTGTTGCTGAAGCTGGTTTTGACTCAATCCTCCTGGCTCAGCCTCTCAAGCCCCTTGGATTATAGGTGTGTGCCATTGCACTTTACCAGATTATATACTTTAATTCTTCTATTTTAAGGATAAAAAGATAAGATAGGGCAATATGTATTTCTATATGTATTTCTAATTTAGGACTGAATATTCAAACAGGACAGAAAATATGAACTTCTATGTTGTGGCATACCTTATACTGAAAAAAATTTTTAAATAATTTTCCCTTAATTTTTCTTTCTTAATGGTTTTAAGCAATCATCTATGTTATAATGCTTTAACAAATAAATTTCATAGCTTCTAAGAACTGATTTTACATGAGAAAACTCCAGTAAAGTTCTAAGAATATATTTCAAATTAATTACTTAAGAAAGATTTTATAAGAAATATTTATTAATTCATTCAACATATATTTATCAGTTGCCTACTGGTAAACTGATCGATCATTGTTTTTAATTTTAAAGATAGACATTTGTACTTTGTGAATTTATAGTCTCACAGAAAAAGATAAGTAATTCACTGCATGTCAAATAAGTGAGTCACATTTTAAATTAAAACATGTTATAGAAATATAAAAAAATGAATCAGGTGGTAACATGAACATGTGGTGGGGAGTGAATGAAGATCAGAGCAGGTCTCCTTGAGGTAGGGTGTTCTAGGAAAATGTAAAGAAGATGCTATGATCAGATGAGCAGTTTTCTGGCCTAGTGTGTACCTATGCAAATATCTGAAATTTCTAAGGAAGAGAAGGAAACTGGTTAGGCAGAATAAGGTGATCAATGGCAAAGAAGTGAATGTTGAGGTAAGGCAAAATGTTCAATTCTTGATGCATCATTTTCTATATTATTGGAAATTTTATTGATCAATTTTGTCAAGCAAACAGAGGATCCACTTTAAATTTTTATAGTTGTGCTAAGCTGTGGAGGACAGAAACAGATCAGAATAATGTACACTTGAGAAGAAGAAATCTTTTTACATTAATAACGAATATTTTAATAAACCTAACTCAGGTATAACATATAATTCATATAAGTACTTAGATTTTTCTGACTGGTTTATTTCACTTGGCATAATGTACTGAGATTTCATCCAAGGCCTAACATAGACAGATTTCCTTATTTTTAAGTCTGAAGAATATTTAGTTATACATACATGCCATATTTTGCTTTCCATTCATCAACTGAAGGATGTTTGAGTTGCATCCACCTTTTAATTATGGTGAATAATGTTGCTATCAGCATGAGAATGCAAATATCTCTTTAAGGCCCTGCTTATAATTGTTCTGAAAATAACATTTTGGATAAACTTTTTCCTTAGTTAAAAAAATCTACATATATAAACTGGTGGCAACACACTATCTCAAAACTCACCATTATAAACATTAATGTTTGTTTATGTCATTCAAAATAGCTACATGAGACTTGATGATAAGAAAAACTAAATTTTAACTCTTATTTTTGTAAATACTAAAGCCAAAGCCTGAAAGTAGCTCCATGAACTGAAAGATATACTTAATTATAAAAAGAGCTCAATTCTTTTTAAAATTGCATACCTGTTTCCACATTTAGAATGAATTCATTTTTATTAAACAATTTAAAAAGTGAATTATCCTAGTACATCTAATATAACTTATTGCATATAAATATAAAATTTATTTTGTGATGTAATATTAAATAGACATAGGAGTATTCCTAAAATATTATATAGTATACTACTCTTGATGTTATGCTTATATGCATAGGAATAGATACACAACAAATTCTTATTTTCAAAAGGCAAATACATGAGTAGAGTTCAATTTGTATATGGATTATATATTATAATTCTTCACAGAATTTCAATGTAAAGTTAAAATTGTGAGTCAAAAGTTTCTTATTCATGAATTAAGCAGTAACAATTGCTTTTTCTCCTGATCAATTGTACATATCACATGACTATATTCTTCTAAAAACTTGAGACAATAATCTACAAGTATGTCCAAAACATTGCACACAAGTTTTGAAATTCCTTCAAATCATACTTACTATAATTCATCGATATTTTACATATTTTGAATTATTTTATTTATAAAATAATGTGTTTTTTCACATTTTTAAGATTCATTATACACAAATGGGGTGCAACTTTTTGTTTCTCTGGTTGTACACAATGTAGAGAGTCACACTGTTTGTTTAATCATATATGTACATAAGGTAATGATGTTTGTCTCATTCCATTATCTTTCCTTTTCCTGCCTCATTTCCCTCTACACAATCCATCCTTCCTTCATTCTTCCCTTACTCCTGTTCCCCTGTGATGTAACATCATCCACTTATCAGAGAAAGCATTTGTCCTTTGGTTTTGGGGGATTGACTTATTTCACTTAGCATGATATTCTCCAACTCCATGCATTTACCTGCAAATGTCATAATTTCATTCTTCCTTATGGCTGAATAATATTCCATTGTGTATATGTACCACAGTTTCTTTATCCATTCATCTATTTAAGGGTACCTATGTTTGTTCCATAGTTTAGCTATTGCCAATTGAGTTACTATAAACATTGGTGTGGCTGCCTCATTGTAGTATGTTGATTATAAGTCCTTTAGGGACAAAGTTAGGAGTGAGATAGCTGGGTCAAATGGTGGTTCTATTTCAAGTTTTCTAAGGAATCTCCATACTGCTTTCCAGAGTGGTTGCACCAATTTGCAATCCCATCAGCAATGTATGAGTATACCTTTTTCCCCATGTCCTCGCCAATACCTATCGTTGCTTGAATTCTTGACAATCGCCATTTTAATTGGGGTGAATGAAAGTCTTAGAGGATCCACCCAAACTGACTCAGGAGGACACACACAATTTAAACAGATCAGTTTCAAGCAATGAAGTAGAAGAAGCCATCAAAAGCCTACAAACCAAGAAAAGCCTGGAATCAGATGCATTCTCAGCCAAGTTCTATAAGTCATTCAAAGAAAAACTAATTCCAATACTCGTCAAAGTATTCCATGAAATAGAAAAGGAGGTAACCCTTCAATATCATTCTATGAAGCTACTATCACCCTGATACCAAAACAGACAAAGACACATCAAGGAAAGAAAACATCAGACCAGTATCCCTGATGAACATAGATGCAAAAAATCCTTAACAAAATTCTGGCAAATTACATACAAAAACATATTAAAAAGTCAGTGCACCATGATCAAGTGGGTTTTAACCCAGTGCAAGGTTGGTTCAACATCTGGAAATAAATAAATGTAATTCACCACATCAGCAGACTTAAAGTTAAGAATCATATGATTATTTCAATTGATGCATAAAAAGCGTTTGATAAAATACAGTACTCTTCAAAACACTAGAAAAAATAGGGGTAGTAGGAGCATACCTCAACATTGTAAAGGCTATCTATGCTAAACCCACATTCAACATCATTCTAAATTGAGAAAAACTGAAAACATTCCCTCTAAAAACCGGAGCAAGACAGGATGCCCTCTTTCACCACTTCTAGTCAACATAGTTCTTGAAACTCTACCCAGAGCAATTAATTAGACAGACCAAAGGAATTAAAGGGATACAAATAGGAAAAGAAGAACTCAAACGATCATTGTTTGCTGAAGACATGATTTTATATTTAAAGGATCCAAAAAACACCACCAAAAAACTTCTAGAACTAATAAATGAATTCAGCAAAGTAGCAGGATATAAAACCAACACTCATAAATCTAATGCATTTCTATTCATAAGTGATGAATCCTCTGAAAGAGAAATTAGGAAAACTATCCCATTCACAATAGCCTCAAAAAAAAAAATACTTGGGAATCAATCTAACAAAAGAGGTGAAAGATCTTTACAATGAAAACTGCAGAACACTAAAGAAATAAATTAAAGAAAACCTTAGAAGATGGAAAGATCACCCATGTTCTTGGATAGGCAGAATTAATACTGTCAAAGTGGCCATGCTACCAAAAGCGCTATATAGATTCAATGCAATTCCAATTAAAAGCCCATTGATGTTCCTCAGAGAAAGAGAGAAAGCAATCATGAAAGTCATTTAGAAGAATAAGAGAATGAGAATCACCAAAGCAATCCTTAGGAGGAAGAGTGAAGCAAGGTGTATCACAATACCAGACCTTTAAAATCACAGAGAAATTAATTGGACTTCATATATACAACTTAGAAAATAAAATTGCTAACACTTGCCATATTTGCTTTAAGTATAGATATCCACATTTAGTGCAAGATATTATTCTTATTCTTAAAAATGAGAGTCATTACATGTACTTCCAACTGAACTCCATATTCCACCTGGCAAAGAGACATCTATTAGTATATTTTAAATACTCTTCAAGTGTATTGTATATATTAGTAATAGTAGATATTCATATGTTTGTGTGTGTGTATATATATATATATATATATATATATATGTGGATCATATAGCATAAAAGGTTTCTTTGCACTTTTACATGAATGATATGCTCTACATAACTTTGTCTGTTTTGTTTTGTTTTTAAAGATGCATAATCCTCCTGAGTAGCTGGGATTGTAGTTCACAAAACTTTTCAACTTGACTCTCTACTCAACATTATACTTATTTGTGCTATCTTTGTAAATCTATATAGATTCCATTGCTTTTATGGTTTTGCATTATTTCAGTAGATGAATACACTACCTATTATTTACCCATCATAATATTATTGAATTTTTAAGTTGTTTTAAATATTTTCTACATCAACATACTCTTTAGTTAGTAGTTTCAAAGCACCAAAGTTATACTAATTTTACTCAAGAACAGACTTCCCAATGGTTTAGAGTAAGCAACTTCAATTTATCAGCATGAGTAAAATGGGAATTATATTTAGTAAATTAGAAAAATTAGAAGGGCTAATTTGTTCTTAGTTCTTTGATTAATGTAGTAAATTCAACCAGGTGGTAAAAGCCTTGAAAATCTGTTTCAAATTTGCCAGTTTCCAAAGTGAGTAACAATTAGCTTCAAATCCCAAATTGCTGCAGTGAAAGACTGCAAAAAATACAACTTTCTGGGATAACAAAGTGTATCTGAACATAGAAATAACATATTTGACTTTAAAGTAACAACTTTCATATTTAAAGTGTTGTTGTCTCCAGTTAGTTTCCAAAATTTACGTGAAATGTTTGGCAATGTGAACACTTTGGTCTCATTTTCCTCATTTTGAAATGACAGAGAAAGAAGGAAAAGTGGTCCTGAAGAGTTTTAAAGATAGTGTTCATCTCTATTGTTTGGTGAGTGAGTCCAGTTGGTTGTCTTGAATGCAGACCAAATCATGCCTTAGGAAAATCATGCAGATTTCCCAAAGAGAAAAACATATGGTCTATTTTCAAATCAGAGAATTTGTTAACCATTTAAAGCTATGTGTTTTATGATTTGGTCAAAAAAATCATTTTTCTCTAGATGCATAAAAATTATGCTTGCAATTCTATTATGGTTTGTTTAGTCTTGCATTTTAAGATGGAAAAAATATGGAATAAAATTATAATTTTAAATAAATAAAGATTGGAAGCATGAAATGTTTTCGTTAAATTTTCAAACTTTTCAGTAAGCACGTATATAATGTTTGTCTTCAGTGAATGCCACTTAAAATTGTTTTCCTAAACTGGATTTTAAAAAGAATAATTGCCATTTTGTTAATTATATCAGTATTAGGGCTATTCATATCTGGTTTCTAGAATCCTTCAGTCTTTAGCAATTTAGCATAATAGAAAAAAAATTTATTTTACCCACATGTAAAATAATCAATTTAATAATTATACATATATATGTGCATGTGTTTATGTGTATATATGCATGTTTCATATATATGTATATATTTCTACATAGCTGCAGATATGAGGTGTCTCCCAATAGCTCCAGTATTAATGCACAAATATTCAGAGGTGAAATGATTATATTATGACATTTGCAACCTACCTAATCAGTGAATCCTAGTTTGAATGAATTGTAACTTTAGGCAGATGGAGTGTGACTGGAGGAAATGGGTCATAGGGGACATGGATTGGGAGGGTCCATCTTCCCTGCAGCCCTCTCTTCTTTACTCTCCCTGCTTCCTGACCACCATGAATGGAACAGCTCTCCTTCTCCATGCCCTTCCACTATGATAGTCTGCAATACCTCAGACACAGAGCAGTGGAGTCAGTACATCATGGATTGAACCTCTGACAACATTAATCAAAATAAGCTTTCCTACTCCAAATTACTTTTGTTGGGTATTTTGTGGATATTTTGGTCACAGTGATGAAAAGCTATCTAACAGAATTTGGTACCAAGAAGTGTGGTCTTTGCTGTGACTAACCTAGCCTTGGATTCAGAAGCCTTTCAAAATGGTTCTCAGGAGGAATTTGGAAGAGTTTGGAAATGCATGCTGGATAAGCCTTAAAATAGTATAAGGGGAGCTTAATGGGCAATACTGGTGGGAGCTCAGAACACCAGAATGCCAGTAGAAATGCAGATGGCAAAGACTGTGCTCATTAGGTTTCAGAGGAGACCAAAATTTCTACTGGAGATTGGATTAGAGACCTCTTATGCTATATTCTGGAAAGAACTTGGATAAATTTTGCCCATAGCCAAAAACTTTGTGTGAGGCTGAATTTAAAGGTGACAGACTAATTAATCTGGTGGAGGAAATTTCAAGACTGCATTACATTCAGACAGTGGCATGGACTTTGCTGGTAGCTGCTAATTAGGCTTATTGTGAGAATCAGAAGCAGAGCAAGAACCCAAGAATTTTACTAACGTGCAGTTTGACCAGAAATGTGAATGAAAAATTGGGTGCCAAGGAAGCTATGGTTGTTGAACACATGGCCACTGTTAAAGAGATGCTAAGTACTTCACACAAAGACAATAGGAAAGATGTCTGGATGTTATGCCAGGAATTGAGAAGACCATACCCATTTCCAGCTTAAGTGGGTAGAAGTAAAAACTCCTATGAGAGACCACAAGGCATGCTGCTTGTACTGGAGTCCCCAGAAAGCTGTTTCTCTAAGATTTGTTTCACTGTGCTCAGTTACCCAGTACTCAGAAGTTCCTACAGTCTTGGTCCAAGGTGGCCTGCCTACTTTTCAAGCTGGCAGCACACTTGGTATCATTCACATCATGTGGTTTCTGTAGGAATACAGGATGCTGGAGTTATGGGGTCATGGAGGCTTCCATTGAAATTTCAAAGGAAGGCCTGAAAGCCCAGGCAAAGTGTCAGAATCTGTGTAGACTACCCCTGAGACAGTGATGAATAAAGCTCTGAAGGTAAAACAAAAGCTGGAATGGAGCCCCAGGAATTAACAGATGCTAGGAATGTACAGTGTCTGCCAAGGAAAACTGCTGGTTGCAGAAAAAGCCAGCTAAAAGATATGCCAAAGGGGTGGAGATGCCCAAGCCCTTTGGAGAGAACATCTTGCCACTAAGTGGTCTAGATGTTGGCAGTGGAGCTAGAGGAAATATTTGCTCAGCTGAGTTTAGATCCTGCTTCAACTCCATCCCTTCTTTCTATGCCCCTATTTCTTCATTTTGGAATAGGAACATTTACTCTTTCATTTTTACAGGGGTTCACAGCAAGAGTTTGTTGTCAGTCTCAGGTGAGACTTTAGACTTAGACTTTTGTGCACTGCTGGAATTTTAAGATTATGGAGACTTGGAAATTGAGTAAAACTATTTTGCATTGTGAAATGGGCATGATTTTTGAAAATGTGGGGACTGGGGATATTATGCTTTGTATCTTTTGTGTTCCCATAAGCTACAGTATTAATGCACAAATATTCAGAGGGGAAATGACTGGATTGTGTGAACTGTGACCTAATCAGTCCATCTTAGTTTGAATGGAGTATGCTGTAACTGTAGGCAGTTGGGCATGACTAGAGGAGGTATATCACTAGGAACATAACCTAGAAGGATTCATCTTCACTGTGGCCCCTTACTTTCATTCTCTACTTTTTGGCCATTATTAGTAGAGAAGAGATCCTCCAGTATGCTTTCCTGCCATAATGTTCTTCCTCTTCTTAGGCCCACAACAATGGAGTCAGCCTGCTATGGACTGAACAACTGAAACTCTGAGCCAAAATAAACTTGTCCTTTAAGTTGTTATTGTCAGATATTTTGGTCACAGCAATAAAAAGGTGACTCCCTTCTAACTTTAAGAAAATCAAAGAAGAAAAAAATTATGGCATTTGCTGGTAAATGGGTAGAGTTGGAGAACATCATGCTAAGTGAAATGAGCCAAGCCCCCAAAACCAAAGACTGAATGTTTTCTATAATAAGTGGATGATGATACATAATGGGAATGGGGGATATGGGGGACCAAGAGAAGAATGGAGGAACTTTGGATGGTGTAGATGAAAATGGAGCAGAAGCGGGTGGGGGAAGGAAAGATAGTAGACTGAGACAGACAATATTACCCTATCTACATGTATGATTACATAAATGGTGTGAATCTACATTGCGCACAACCATAGAAATGAAAAGTTGTACCCCATTTGTGTACAATGAATCGAAATGCAGTCTGTAAAACTAAAAGTTAAAAAAAAAGGAAAAATGAAAATCAGTATAGCCAAAATTAAAACATTTGATACAGAAGGGGGTCAAATTTTTCTATTGTAACAAAAAAGTTAACATTTGGAAATCTTTTTGGTTATTCATTTTGTTTATTGCTAGTTTTTTCTAAGTTGTTTAAAAATACATTTTATAATAAATATTATGCATATCAATGGAGTTCTGTGCATTATTTCAGTCCATATATAATTTATGTAATGTTTAAGTCAAATTAAACATTTTCATTACCTTAACCATCTAACATTTCTTTGTGGCTTGAACTTCAACACATCAATAAGCTGCAGACAGAGGACATGACAAAATGGGAAAAACCTATGAATAAGTAACTTACAGAAAATAAATTTAAATGACAAATAAAAAATAGGAAAATGTTTGAAACTCCACTAGTTTGGGTAAAAAAACTCACAGCCTTTATTAATTCTTATGCCAGATTTTCAGATTTTGTGATAAAACTCTCTATTTACCTTTTCCAAACAGTGCCCTCCAAGATGTAGAAATTTAAAGTAAATGTACACAGCTACTCAATCAATATCTTGCTATCAGGTTGCTTTATTGCAAAATTCCTAATAGTTAAGTTGTCTCTGTACTGGTAATCATGAATCTGTACCCCATAAAGGCTAAGTGTCAAATGAGGTATAGATTACTTATTAGGAATGCTAGGGGAAATTTATACTCCAAGTGCTATGATTTAAATATTTAATGTCATCTGAAAAGCTCAATGCCAGAATGTGCAGAGGTGAAATGATTGGATCATGGTGGCTGTAACCTTCTCAGTGGAATAATCTTTTTGAGTGATTAGTAATTTGAAAGAACTGATGGGTGGTTACTGTAGGCAGGTGGGGCATGGCTAGAGGAAGTAGATCACTGGTGACGTGACCTTGGCCTGTATCTGTCTCAGGCTCCTAATTCTCTCTTGCTCTCTGTATTTCCTATCTTTCATCAACTGAGTGCCTTTTTTCCACATGCCCTTCTGCCATGATGTTCTTTCCCACATCAGGCCCAAAGCAATGGGGTCAGTGACCCATGGACTGAAACGCTAAACTCTGAACCCAGAATAAAATTTCCTCCTATTGCTTATTCTTATCAGTTACTTTCATCAGAACAACGAAAAGATGATTAACATAACCTTATTTTTATAACTATGGCATTCCAGAATTGGGTGAAATTTCCTTGAAACGGCATCTAACATGTTTCAAGATCTTCTGGCATAGCTATTGTGTACCTAGGTACTATATCGAGGTTTTTGTTTCCTTTAGAAGTGAAAACACAGATGTTGGGAACATATTGGGAGTATTTATATTACTTACAAACCTAAAATAAAGTTCCATTGAATCACTGGTTATGTAGTACAGAGCTAGCAGTCAGAGGAAAATGTATTTTAAAAAATGGAGGTCTCTTTAGCAAAAGAAGAAACCTATCACTTTTAGTATTGACAAGCCAGGGGTTGTGGAGGGGGGATGGTGAAACTCTCACACGTTGATGGTGAGACTGTTTTAGAGGAAAATATCACTGCAGTTAAAACTTTAAAAATTCTACCTCTAGGCATGTACCTGAGATTAGAAACTTAATAAGCCCACTGTATATTGTAACACAGGGAGTTAGATATGAATATATATACTACACATACACACAGAATCTGCTGCTAAGAAATAAACTTGGGTTTCAGTTCAGACAATGACATTATTTAAAGCTCCTTATGTGATTCTAATATGTAGCAACAGTCAAAAAACAGTATTGCCATAATGTTTTTCTCTATAAATTCAGTGAATAATACATGTAATGGCTCACAAATGGAAAACACTCCACATCCATCTGTAAATCAGTTTGGTTCCAACCATAATCCACATTGAAGCAGAAGAAACTAAATGACTAATCTTTTGGAATAAACATAGATGAATATCAAAATAACATGGAAGACTAAAGGAAAACGTAAAGAAAAATAACTAAAAGCATTTAATTTCTATTAAAATTGTAAGTCAAAATATGATGTTTTATGAATACATGAAGAGAGAAAAAATACTGGAGTACTGCAAATTCCTTGTGGTATTTGAATCAAAGGCAATACAGAAGAAAAGATGGAAAAGATAATCACAGAAGAGTGTGAACTTAATCTGTATTGTTTTGAAACATGAAAAAACATGTTGATATTCATTATTTGGACTACATGGGGTCTTAAAATATCATTTTTTGTTTTTCTGTGCTTTTAAATATTATTTGTGAAATCGCTTTTAAAGAAAAATTGCAAATGATACACTTCCCATAATTTTTCTAAGAATTAAATGCTCTAGTTTTCATAGAAATTTTTTTCTCCAGATGTACAAATCACAGATGTCATTTTTCATTTCCTTAAAAGCAACACATAAACAAAGTCTTGGGTCTTAGTATGTCTTTTATTTCCATTCTTTCATTTTTAGGTCCTCATCTACAACCAATTATATTTTGTGCTTCTCCAAGCCATCCCATATACACTGTAACACTGATTTCCACAAGGGATTTTAATAATGGCATTATAAATTTAAGAATGATCTTCTAATGATTAAGAGACACTGGGCAAAGCGAAAAGATTTGTACTGATGTTTAATTCTAACCAGACTCAGTTTTCAAATGGAAATATTGAACAAAATACTGAACCCATTTCCACAAGTGTAAAAGGAGAAGTCTGAACCGTTTGATATCTAAACTTTCCCCTTACTCTAAAAGTGAAAGAGTAAAATAATTATAAGAATGCTTTCAGCATCCTAGTGATAAAGGAAATCCAAATCAAACTAAACTGAGATTCCATCTCACTCCAGTCAGAATGGCAATTATCAAGAATATGAAAAAGATATGCTGATGAAGATGTTGAAAAAAGGAACCCTGGAGACCTTGCTCCCACCACCCCAGCACCTCACCGCCACCTGCTGATGCCAGAGACAATGCCCACACCCCTCCAGGACTGGGCTGCCTGTGCTGCGACTCCCCAGCTTATATGGAGGCTGGGGCAAACATTCTGAACTACGTCTGAGGATTGGCCATCATCACTGGAAAGGGCAGCCAGCTTTTTAAAAGATGACAGGAAACTGGAAACCAATTGAGAGCTCATGGATCATTCTCCAAAATATATGCTACAAAGAAACCACTAATAAATACAAAAAAATAGAGATACTACCATGTATTCTATCAGACCATAATGGAATGCGATTAGAAATCCATGATAAAATAAAAAACAAAAACTACTCCTAAACCTGGAGACTAAATAATATGCTATTGAATGATGCAACAATAACAGGAGACATCAAGGAGGAAATAAAAAAATTCTTAGAGGTAAGCGAGAACAACACAACATATTAAAATCTCTGGGACGCTCTGAAAGCAGTACTAAGAGGAAATTTCATTGCGTGGAGCTCATACATTAAAAAAATAAAAAATAAAAAACTAAATGACCTAACATTACATCTCAAAGGTTTAGAAAAAGAAGAACAGATCAACACCAAAAGTATTAGAAGACAGGAAATAGTTAAAATCAGAGCCGAAATCAATGAAATTGAAACAAGAGAAATCATTCAAAAAATTGACAAAACAAAAAGTTGGTTTTTTGAAATACTAAACAAAATTGATAAAACCCTTAGCCACACTAATAAAGAAGAGAGAAAAAACTCAAATTACTAGAATTCTTGATGAAAATGGAAAAATCACAACAGACACTACTGAAATACATAACATAATTAGAAGCTACTTTGAAAATCTATACTCCAACAAAATAGAAAATATCGGAAGACATCGACAAATTCTTAGAAACATATGATTCTCCCAAACTGAACCAGGAGAACATACACAACTTAAACAGATCAATTTCAAGCACCAAAATAGAAGAAGCCATCAAAAACCTATCAAGAAAAGCCCAGGACCAGATAGATTCTCAGCCGAATTTTATAAGACCTTTAAAGAAGAACTAATACCAATACTCCTGAAAGTAATTCATGAAATAGAAAAGGAGGGAACCCTTCCAAACTCTTTCTATGAAGCTAGTATCACTCTGATACCAAAACCAGACAAGGACATATCAAAGAAAGAAAGCTTTAGACCAATATCACTGATGAACATAGATGCAAAAAATCCTTAATAAAATTCTGGCAAATCGCATACAAAACCATATTAAAAAGATAGTGCACCATGACCAAGTGGGGTTTATCCCAGGGATGCAAGGATGGTTCAACATCCGGAAATCAATGAATATAATTCATCACATCAATAGACTCAAAGTTAAGAATCATATGATTGTTTCAATAGATGCTGAGAAAGCGTTTGATAAAATACAACATTCCTTCATGCTCAAAACACTAGAAAAAATAGGAATAGTTGGAACATACCTCAACATTGTAAAGGCTATCTATGCTAAGCCCATGGCCAACATCTTTCTAAATGGAGAAAGTGTTCCCTCTAAAAACTGGAACCAGATAGGGATGTCCTCTTACCACTTCTATTTAACATTGTGTTTGAAACACTAGCCATAGCAATTAGACCAAAGAAATTCAACGTATTCAATAGGAAAAGAAGAACTCAAGCTGCCACTATTTGTTGATGACATGATTCTATATTTAGAGGACCCCAAAAGCTGCACTAGAAAACTTCTAAAACTAATAAATGAATTCAGCAAAGTGACTGGATATAAAATCAATATGCATAAATCTAAAGCATTTTTTTTCATAAATGATGAATCCTCTGAAAGAGAAATTAGGAAAACTACTCCAGTCACAATAGCCTCAAAAAATAAAATACTTGGAAATCAATCTAACAAAAGAGGTGAAAGACCTCTACAATGAAAACTATAGAACACTAAAGAAAGAAATTGAAGAAAACCTTAGAAGATGGAAAGATCTCCCATGTTCTTGAATAGCCAGAATTAATATTGTCAAAATGGCCATACTACCAAAGGCTCTATACAGATTTAATGCAATTCCAATTAAAATTTCAATGACATTCCTCATAGAAATAGAGAAGGCAATCATGAACATCATCTGGAAAAATAAGAGACCTCGAATAGCCAAAACAATTCTGAGCAGAAAGAGTGAAGCAGGAGGTATCACAATACCAGACTTTAAACTGTACTACAGAGCAATAGTAAAAATGGCATTGTTCTGGCACCAAAATAGACAGGCAGATCAATGGTACAGAATAGAAGACACAGAGACAAACCCACAAAAATACAGTTACCTCATTCTAGACAAAGGAGCCAAAAACATACAATAGAGAAAAGATAGCCTGTTCAACAAATGGTGCTGGGAAAACTGGAGATACATATGTAATAAAATGAAATTAAACCTATATTTCTCACCTTGCACAAAACTCAACTCAAAATGGATCAAGGACTTAGGAATTAGACCAGAGACCCTGCACCAAATAGAAGACAAAGTAGACCCGAATCTTCATCATGTTGGCTTAGGATCAGACTTTCTTAATAAGACTTCCAAAACACAAAAAATCAAAGCAAGAGTCAATAAATGGGATGGACTCAAGCTGAAAAGCTTTTTCTCAGGAAAGGATACAATCAATAATGTGAAAAGAGAGCCTACAGAATGGGAGAAAATCTTTACCACACGCACTTCAGATAGAGCACTAATCTCCAAAATTTATAAATAACTTAAAAAGTTTACACCAAAAATACAAAGAATTCAATCAATAAATGGGCCAGGGATCTGGACAGATGCTTTACAGAAGAGGATGTACAGGTGATCAATAAATATATGAAAAACTGTTCAACATCTCTAGTAATTAGAGAAATGAAAATTAAAACAACTCTAAGATTTCATCTTATTCCGATTAGAATGGCTTTTATCAAAAACACAAACAATAATAGATGTTGGCATGGTTGTGGGGAAAAGGCATACTTTTACATTGCTGGTGGAGTTGCAAATTGGTTCAGCCACTCTGGAAAACAGTGTGGAGATTCCTCAAAAATCTTGGAATGGACCCACTCCTTGGTTTATACCCAGAGGACTTAAAATTAGCACACAACAGTAACACAGCCACACCGATGTTTATAGCAGCTCAATTCACAATAGACTGTGGAACCAACCTAGATGACCTTCAACAGATGAATGGATAAAGAAGATGTGGTATATATACACAATGGAATACTGCTCAGCCACAAAGAAGAATAATATTATGGCATTTGCAGATAAATGGATGGAATTGGAGCTTATTATGCTAAGTGAAATAAGCCAATCCCAAAGAAACAGGGGCCGAATGTTTTCCCTGATAAGTGGATGATGATATAGAATCTGGTTGCGGGGAGGGTGAGAGAGGAATGGAGGATCATTAGATTATGTAGAGGAAAATAAGAGGGGGATGGGGTGGGGGTATAAAAAATGTTGGAATGAGACAGACCTCATTACCCTACATACATGTGTGATTAACAAGAATGATATGAATGTACATCATGCACAACCACAGAAATGAAAATTTGTACACCATATGTGTACAATGAATCAAAATGAAGTCTGTAAAAATAAAAAAAAAAATTGTAAAAAAAAGGAACCTTACACTTACTCTGTTGATAAGAATGTCATTTAATACAGTAACTATGAGAATCAGTATGAAGGTTCTAAAGAATCTTCTAAAGATTCTAAAGAACTAAAAATAAAACATCCATATAAACCAGCTCTACCATTTCTTGATATTTATTTAAAAAAATTTAAAACAGCATACTCTAGAGATACATGCATACCTATGTTTATCACAAACGCAATACATAGTGACCAATTTACAGAATCAGCCTTGGTTTTCATCAACAGATGAATGGATAAAGAAAATGTGCTATATAGACACAGTGGCATTCTATTCTGCCATAAAGAAGAATGAAATTATATCATTTGCAGGAAAATGAATGGAACTGGAGAGCAACATGTGAAGCAAAATTAGCCAGAGTCAAAAATTTAAGGGTCACATACTTTCTATTATATGTAGAAGCTAGAAAGAAAAAAATGGGGGAAAAAGGTGTCTCTTGAAAATAAAGAGGCACCAGTAGGACAGAGGAAGGAGCCCAGGGGAAAGGAGTAGGGAAGGTAAGGCAAAGACTTGGTTGTGAAATTGATCAAATTATGTTTTATGCATATACAAATATGCCACAATGAAACTATTCTGTATAATCAATATGAACCAATAATTTTTTAAAACATAATTTTAAAAATGGACTAACATTTCATTTGCAAATAACTGGCTATTCCTGATTCAACTCTTCTCATCTTTCATATAAAGATTTATGAAATATCAACTAAGAATCCTGGTTATACTTAAGAAAAATATTATCAGTAGTGTGTATGCATGTGTGTAAGAGAGTTTAACTCAATCTTCTTATGTGGTAAATTATTTTTGCTGATTATAAAGTACATAAAACTGTGAAAATCAAATTTTGATTCAATTCACCAAGTTTTAAGGAAGTAGATGGCATTGCAATATATGAATTCATTCATACTCACTAAGAAGTGGGCCTCATAAGTGATCACAGGTATTTGCAAAGCATGCAATTTTCTCTACTATCTGTGTCATAAACTAATTTCTATAAGAATACGATGATTCTTTCAATACTAGAATACATAATTTAAATTTTGCACTTTATAATCACATGTAAGTAGGCAAATATTTCTACTTCAGTCCCTTTTTTGAGATTTGACAGCTAGGGAATGGAAAGCTGTAAATAAATGAAATTTAAATAATACAAATAATTAGTTAACCAGCCATCTGGATAATTTAAAGCAGAGAATACAGCACTGACATGAAGAGAATAGATAGAAGCTAGATATTTGTATACTCACACATTAATGAAATCCACTGGCATTTTCTCAAATTCCAGTGTCATTTTGTCTGGAAAATATACAAGCATACTTGTATGCCAGCCACTTGTCTAGCATAAAACTAGATAGATTTGGCCTAATCATTTTGTTTATTTAACTATTTTTGACAGAGTACATAGTAAATTTGCATTATTTTCTATCTCCCTTTCATTAAACTATTGAAGTGATTTTAATTCACCACAAGTTTCAGAAGGAAACATAGACATTTTTGTCCTTTAATTATTCAATTTGAATAGATATGCAATTACCTCATAATTGCTCTTTATTCTATTTTAATGGAAATGGGAAATGCATAATTTTGAGAACGTGAACAAGTAATACCAGAAACAAATACGAGTAACCTAAAAAACTTAAAATAAGTGAGACTTTGCCCAGATCCACGAGGATAACATGCCAATATCAGAATGATGTGTCATGAATAGAGGAATAATTAACTTAATCTTCTCTGAGACCCATACAAAACACAAAAGGGAAATAGGCTCAGAAATGTGAAATACAACAGAAAACTGACTTTAGCATTGCCAGTTTCCAAATTATATGGTGTGAGGCAAAATGCGCCTGTTAGAGAAAGTTATAGTCCAAAGGCTAATGGTATTGTTCTCAACTTGAGTTAACTATACCACCTGCCCACTAAATACTATCAACTTTTTATGTGGCAGAGGTTCCAAGTAAAAGGGAGATAATTTGATGGAAAATAAAATATACAAATCTGCACACGCCAAGGAAATTTGGAAAGAAAAAACATTCAGTATTTCAGCAATTGGACTTGGGCTTATTAAAATATTTGTTCTTAATATATCTAGATTTCTAATGTTTAATCATACATTATTCTGCTTAACCTCTACCTATGTAGCTTAGTACAAGAAATGCAAAACATTATTTCACTTATGAAGTGTCTGAAGTAATAAACAATAGAAATAGTAAGTATATTGGTAATCAGGCACAGGTTGGAGGGAATGGACTTTTTTCTATTGGATATAGAGTTTCAATTTTACAAAGTGAAAAAATTCTGGAGATACATTGCACCACAATGTAAATATACATAACATTACTGATCTGAATAAGGTTGACTAAGATAATAATTTTTTTATGATTTTTACCATAATCAAAAATGAAAAATATTTATAGTTCAGTTTTATATCCTTAAGAAACTTGGATCACTCTTACAAGTGTCTAAATCAAAATATGTAAACCTGTGATCACTAAAATGTTAGGACTTTTAAAGATAGTGCTAAAAAATCTATGGGCTATTTTTAATAACTCTCAAATTATATAAGAATCCTTTCAGACCATGAATGATGCTTACGGAAGCATAGCATAAAGTTGGCCAGGTGAGATTGATAAAATTGTTTTAAAGAAGAGTAAAGCAGAAATATAATCAGAGTATTAAAAAATTTAATAGGTAAAAATTAAATATTTATGAATTGTGCAGAGGCTTAGCACATAGTTGCTTAAAGATTACTTTGTTTCTTCTCGTGACATTTTAGGAAATCTTATTTCAATTACTAATTTTAATATATATTTTTTGTTTTCATTTTGAAATTTCAATCATTATTTTCTTGACTTAAAATAACACTCTAGTAACCTTCCAGCTAGATACTCGTTATACCTAGTTGTACAATGAAACTATAGAGAAGACCAAATTCTGTCTGTGAAACAAAAAAAGAAGAGTTTAGGAGCCACTTATGATGCATATGGGTGTTGAAGGTACACATTAGAAACAGTCATAAATCATGATTCTAAAACTTGCACTTTGACTTAAAAATGAATTTCCCAACTACGTTTTATAAAATTATGATATGTTAGGGCCAAAGACTTTGTTTCATTTGTGTTCCAAAAATTAGTACATATTGTTTAGCTTTTTGATTTCAAAGCCTGTGACTTTCAAATGAAAACAAACCCAAAATAATACAAAATAAATTTATCTCTAGCAAATTTATGAAATGTGTTTGCTTATGCATTATGAATGTCAAAAATTGAGCTCCTTATTTTCTTGCTTCATCCCCATTCCTCCAGGTGTTTGTCCTAAATTAATAGTGACTTCATATTTACTTTCTCAGACCAAAACTTGAGTATTTCTCTCATATGCAATCTCTCAGCACATCTTCTCAGCTAGCCCTCTCAATCATTACTATCTTTCTTGTTAATACAGACCTTCCCTGGTCTGAGATACTGTCATCACTCACTTGGATCACTGCAGTGACTCCCTTTAGTGTATTCATCAAACAACAGTCAGAAAAACCCTGTTAAATGCTTTGTCACCTCATGTCATTTCTTTACTGAAATACTTCTGATGACTTCCTGTACCATTACCAATATATTGGTCCCATTTTACATTTATGATGAATCTCATGTGTCCTGCCTTCTCTTCCACTGTACTTCTGTTTCTTCCCTTTATTGATGCTGTGCCCACCTCACTTGTTCTGAATCCTACCAATTCTCAACTGCTCAGGACCTCTTTGTTTGTTTATCCTCTGCCTGGTAATCACATATCTGAAATTTTCATTCCTTCAAGTTTTTATGCATCTAGAAATTATCTTTGAAGTCTTCACCAAACAAATTTTCATATCCACCCCAAACTCACTTTCCCTCCTGAGTACATCTTTTCCTTAGTAATTGTTAACATCCAATATACTATCAATATACTATCAGTTTTATTTCTTCTTTATGTGTGTGTGTGCTTTGTTTTTCTTTTGTTCCCTTAATCATAGCATAGTTAAACTTGAACATAAACTACATAAAACCAAGAATTTTATCTGTTTTGTTCTGATAAAACAGATAAAGGAAACCTATTGTTTTAGTCAGCTTTTTTGCCACTGTGACTAAATGATTTGACCAGCACAATTATGGAGGAGGAAAGGTTTATTTGAAGGCTCACAATTTTAGAGGTCTTAGTCCTTAGAAGGCTGACTCCATTCCTCTGGGCTCCAGCCATGAGGTAGGACATCATGGAGGAAGGGTGTGGCAGAGGGAAACAGCTCACATATTGATCAGGAAGCAGAGAGAGAGTCTCCACTCTCCAGATACAAATATATACCCAAAGTCACGCTTCAATTTCAGTCTCCTTCAGCTACATCCTACCACTTCAGTTACCACTCAGTTATTCCCTATCAGGGCATTAAATCACTGATTGGGTTAAGACTTTTGCAATCCAATCATTTCTTCTCTGAACCTTCTTGACTTGTCTCACATGTGAGCTTTTGGGGGACACCTCACATCCAAACCATAACACCTATTAATACAGAAAGAGAGATATTATTTGATAATTAAAGGAATCTATCACAAATAAACACAATTGTTAATTCATATATATCCAACAATATAGACTATATCAAGCAGAATTATAAAGTGAAAATAAATTAAATTGATGTAGCAAGAGTTTTCAAGTAAATTATCTTGTCAAACATCAACACTAATAATATAAAAATATGTAATTTAAAAGTATGACCCAACATTTGTTGACCCCTGTTGAGTGCCCCAAACAGAAAAAAGAAGATGCAGACTTTTCAAGTTAGATTGGACTATTTAAAAAGTTTAAGAGATCCTGAAATCTGACCAATGAATGCAACTCTTAAGCTATTTACCCAAGAAAAATGAAAATGTATTTCCATGTAAACACTTACACTCAAATATTTATAACAGTTCTATTCATAATCACCTACAACTAAAAACAATGCCATATTTGTCAGCAGGTGACTACATGAACAGATTGTGGTATATCCGTACAATGCACTTGTAAGATGCAATCAGAAGGAATGAATTATCGCTGCACTCAGTCACATCATGGTTTTCAAAAGCATTATGCTAAGTGAAAGAAGATAGATGCAAAAGAGTAATTTCCATATGAGTCCAATGATATAAAATGCTAGAAAAGTTAAAACCGTGGTGACAGGAAGTAGATTGTTGGTTGTCAAAGGCCTAGGAAGGCCAATGACTTCAAAGACATGCAGGAGAAATCTAATGGGATGGGAATGTTTCACATCATGAGTATTGCTCAACTCTACTTTGCATTACTAACTGAGAGGAGCACTTAAATTGTTAAGTCTAGTTTATGTAAAGTATATTTCATATGTTTAATTTAAAACAAATTCAAAACAAAACCAAAAGGCCCCAGAAACCAAAATATAAAAATAAAAACTAAATAAAAATCTTCATGACTAGATTATGCTAATTAAACTAACAAAAAGCTTTTACAGCCTTAAAATATGCCAAGTATTTAATAATGTTACTTAACAATCTTATATTACCAATTAAAGATAAAAGGACCAATGATATCTGCTTTTCCTCAGAAATTGCAAGTTTGTTTCTTTCTCTGTGAAGCAATTACATTAGTTATTTGAATTCAGTGATTAAGTTTTTGGATTAAAGATCTTTTTATAACAAAATAAAATATCGGTGCTAAAATGATAAAAGAAATGAAGGCTACCAAGATAAGGATTAAATAGGAAGTAATCCAAGAATTGGCTCTGAGGATACAATAGCTTAGTATACAAAAAAAGTGAAAGAATCATTATGTTGAATGATTCAGAAAACTGAGGAGACAAAGAAATTGCCAGTGCATCTCTCACTGGGTCAGAGAAGGCACACTTAGGTATTGATAGACTAGAAGGTGTGGTTGTTTTTCAAACTGCTTTAGATAAAAAAAAAAAAAAAAAGAAAAAAAAAGAAGCCTTGGGTCATCACTTCCTTATACACTCCACTTGGGAGCCCAACTTCAATGTGAATTACCTAGAAGGAACACTCTAGCCACTCTTGGGACAAATGTCTTTATTATTTAGTTATCTGTTTCTTTAGGGCCCCAACTCACAAACAGAATAATTCATGGATTTTTCAGTCAGAAAGTAAAACCTTTTAAATAAGTATACAAGGCATGAACCAAAGTTCGACTGTTTCAGTGTGACTCCAAAAGATTTGAATTAAATCAGTGTGGTGGAATTTAGGAATATAGAGTGTGGAAATCAAAATATTAAATGTGAACTCAGGGTCATCTCAAAGGCCTTTATCTAAGGGAAAATGAAACATTTTCATTGTATCTAGAACAGTGATTTTAAACACTGGTTCATATTAGAATCTAAGGAGAGTTTTATTTTTAATATTAATTCTAAGTCACAGGCCAGTAGAATCTGTGACATCTGGTCAGAGTAGAGTTCAGGAATCAGTATTTTTTAATGCTCTCCAAAGGGAATTTGACAGAGAGGCAAAGTTAATAAGGTTAGGCCAGGAGCATAGGTGTGCAGTGGGAATCAATAGAGGCTGAGCCAGTAGCTAATCAGGTAAGTGTTCCATGTTAAGAAACTTAGTGCACAACTCTAACAAAAAGGAGATTTTTTTAAAGGAAAAGAATTATTAATCTTTTTTATTATGGAATAATAAATTATTAATTATTAATTATTAATCTTTTTTTTACAATGGAAAACAAAATTTGTGAAGAATAGAGGCAGTGGAGAAAGTGTCAGTTTTGACTTAACTGGTAAGGTGAAGATCAAAACCAGGAACAGTATTTGTAGGACTTCAAGGTGAATCAAGCAGAATTTGATGGCTTTGTGGATAGTATGGGAAGAGAGATGTCTAGTTAGAAACTTAGAAAGTTACACAAAATGTCAGCAGGCCTTCTATTGTGGGAACTTGAATACTTTTTTTCATTAGTATTATTAAAAGCTAAAAATCCTATTTATTGCACACAAGGCACTCTGATCTATATGTCTCGGAAAATATTTTACTCTAATAGTGTCTCATTATAAATAACAAGTAAGAAATTCTCATTTATTCATTCGATTCTTTATATTCTGAATTTTGATAGGACAGTTTGGAAAGAAAAGCTGATCAAAACTATTTCACACAGTACTTCCTTCTTTATTTATTCTTTTGATTTTTGTTAATGTGGTGAGACCAAACAAAACAGTATCTGAGCTATCTCTGATGCTCTTTCTTATGTCTGACAGATCAGATTAATTAAGTTTTGTGGATTGCATCCAATCCAGTTCCCTGCAGGTAAATCTGTGTCACACTTGTAATTTAATTCTGTACCTGAGAAAGTCTTTGGCATGGAATGCCAACATTATCAGAGTTCAAAAGCTGACTGTGATTCAATGCAGTAGATTGAGTCGGTTGTACTTCGTTGTTTTACCAAGTCCCTTCCAGAATGACTATAAAAGTCTAAACACCATAACAGTTTCATTGGTCCCATTGCTGTTAGAAAGAACAAGAAATTCTTTGACTGCTTTTTGGCAGACAGAAAAATGAAACTCAGATTTAAAAGTATTTGTATGTTGCGATAAAAGAAACTGTGCCATGGAAATTTTATTGAATGGACCATAAGTTCAAGCCTGCAGTGATTTAATGTAGTCCACCTGAAGTCCACCTGAGAAGCAAAATAAATGCAAAACAATTTGGGGAAAAAAGCTTTTCTTTTCTGTGTATGGAAATTATTTTTGGAAGCTGAATGTCATTAATTTCACATTACATAATAATTGTGAATATGGAATTTATTCAACCTCTTTTAAGATGTCACACAGAGTGAAATATTGCTCCAACTCTATCAAAACTGTTCTCAAATATTTAGTCAGTACAGTTCTACCAGTTTCTTCCATTTTAAAGGCAAATAAGTACACCTAAGTACACCTTACATTGCAAAAACATGGTGGAGAAAAATGATCAGATAAATGATGCATGTTTTAGGGCTACATATGAAAAGTTAATGTGTTACCAACTACACTGGAGTCCTAAAATAAATCATTCCCCTTAGATCTTTATCACTAACTCCAATAATATTAATGCACCGTCTGTGATCAAGTATACATGGTTGTAAAACAAGTTATTTGCAAAAGAATAATAAAATCAATTGCCAAATTTTCTCTTAAAAAATAAATTTTGAATGTAAATTAATTCTATTTTAGCTACAAATGAAGCCACAGAATTATGGGCTAAGAATGGGCATGAAAGTCCATTATGTCAGTTGGTTCAATTGTCTAAATTCAGCAATAGAATATTAGGATTCTAATTCTAGGTCACTCATTTTTCTCAAGGTAATGCCACTATTATTTACTACAGGATGGATATTTTTAAATACAAAAAAATTGTTTTTCCCTTCATTTATCAGGTAATTATTGTTATATCCAATATTGCTAATAAGAAAACAATTATTTATAAGTGTCTGATACCTAAAATAATTTGAAATTTGAGAAAATACTAAAAGAATAAATCAGACCTGTGAGTCATCTTAAATACACTTACTTGATTAAATCTTCCTTACAAATAATACCAGGCAATCACATCAAGAAATATATTTCACTATGACCGGTTCTTAGTCCCTAAAGAAACTTGCAATGTCCCTTACATGGCTTGGATAAATGCCACCTGATTGAATGGTGACTCCCTCTAACTGACATTCAGTCCAAGGTTGTTGTTATTTTATTTAAAACGAATTTATATATTGTGTGTGCAATTTATTCCATATATTTTGGATCATTCTTGTAACACTAGGGAGATCTTGGGGAGAAGTAATATTCCTGGAATAACTTTTCTGAATATATAAAACATGAAGTGGCAATAAGGTTTCAAAACAAAGAATTCCTGAACTCTTTTCTGAGGAGAAAGTATTGCTAATATCCTTGATTCCTTATTATCTCATGAAGGACAAAATCTTGGATAGTGTGGAATGTGTGTTTTGTGGGAGAACCACAAGTAGGAAGACTCTGAAAATTAAGAGCTTTTGATCAGACAGGTTTCAGCCCCGTGATGAAATCTAAGTAATCTGGTAGAAGGTGGCAGGGAAACAGGTGCTGCAGGTCAACCAGCAAGAGGGTATGCTGTATCCTGTTGATCTCTAAACAGGTATTATATTCAAAGGAAATAAAATCCTTTTCCTGAAGAAATATCTGCATCCCAATTTCTGTGGATAACCGGATAAAGAATGTGGTGGATCTATAGAATGTGGTAATCTATAGGTTCTTTCATCTTATCTATCTCTGACTTGGTATCCCTTGACTAACATCCCTCATTTTCCTACCTCTCTGCCTTTGAGTTCTAATACTTAAAAATAGCAAGTAAACAAAGATACAAAATGTGATATGTCTAAGTACATTAAAGCGGTTATGTACTAGAAAAGCAATTAAGTATGTTAACCTTGTGTTAACCACTACAACTGTTTTTTGGTGGTCAGGTTATAATTTTATTTTCTTTTACTATTATATTTATTCAGCTTTGAACAACCTATTATTATTACCAGAGAAATTCTATCTCAAAGTGATTGCATAATGTACTCACTCTTTTAAGTGAACAAATATCTATTTTTTTGTTGCTTCGCTAACGGGACCAAGAAAAACCTCAGATGTATTTTAATTTACCTTCCTACTGGATCACAACATTCAATCAGTTACCAAGACACTTCTGTTCAGTCTCAAAGATATTTCTTATATGTGTTCTCCCTGCTTTCTATTCCCATTGCTACTACTTTTGTTCAGTACATGCTCATTTTTTCTGTGGAATGTTAAAATAGCCTTCCAACTGGTTTCCTTGGTTCCAATCCAGCTCCACCTTTGCTTCAATTCTTCTTTCAAGCTGTTGCCAAAAAGATACTCTGAAACACAATCTTGATGATGCTATTGCTCTGATTAAAAGACCTACAGTAAATCTCTATTCTCTTAAGGATCAGACATTTTATCATGTCACTCAAAATTTACAAGTCTGTCTTCAATTTGTCTCTATTGATGTATGTTTTGCCCCAACCCCAGCATGTACACACACATATACATGCACATGTGCACATACAGAAATCATATGGAACTAGTTATATATAATGTTTCCTCCCAGTTTTCAAAGACTCCATACATTTTCCTGGCTGCACACCCATATATAGTAATCTTTTTTTCTTGACAAACACTTGAAAAAACTTCCTTTCTTTCTAAGCCTTACTTATTTTTCAAAGAACAGTACAAATATCACCTTTTCTATGGCACACACAAATATGAAGCCACACTTATCAATGCTCCCTGAGTGTTCTATTTATACAGTTCATATATCACATTTTATCATAAAGTCCTCTTTGCACATCTTCCCCATTATCAAGAACTGTGCAATTAGTTCCTAGGAAGCAGAGACTATAACTGATTCATCTTTGTCTCTTCAGGACCCTGAACTGTATACAGCATATTATAGATGCACTGTCAACAATTCATGCATAAAATATGAATAAAAAAGTGTCATTAGGCAATAACTCATTTATAAATATTTTTAATGTTTTCTTTGTTTATCTATTTTCATGAACTGAATGTGGCTATGTGGCTTTGTGGATTTCTACTTTATGTTCTGTTGACTCTGACATACCACTGTAGTTGTGTTAGTTCTTTTAAAAATACTTTCCTACTTTTTAATACCACAGGATGCTCTGGGTTCATCTTGCATATTTCTTGCTGTGGGCCTACAATTGGACATTTCTCCAAGGAACCTTAGTATTATAAATCAAAATAGGTGCTGATAGCCTCATTTATCCCTGCAGTGTTGTTGCTTCCAGGCCTTCACATGTTATAATTGTGGTCCAAGTCTCTGTTTTATTTCATTTGTTTCTATGCTAGAACTACTATTCCCTCTCACTTATAGTAAAAGCTGAAGTCCCTTTAATGGCCTATGAGCCCTGAGTTATCTGCCTTCCTATTAACATCTCTGACTTAATTTCCCATATGACATCACAGACTCACCTCAACTCTACTCAGGCCACAGTGGGTCTCTTTTCTGTTTCTATAACATGCCAGTAAGCCTCAGCCTCAGGGCATGCACACATAATATTCCCTCTGTCTGAATTGTTCTACCAGAGGTGCATGAGACTTGGACCTTCATCTCCTTCAGGATATATATATATACATACATATAATATATATATTATACATATATACATATATATATAAGAATATATATATATTCATATATATATATTCTTTTTGTTTTTCTTTTCTCAGAAGTTCTATGTTCTATACTGACTGCAATTTATGTGGTTCTTTAAATTAACTCTGCCATCATAAATTGATAAATTTTTACGAAAATCAACTGGTCTCAGAAAGGAAGTTTGTATTTTCCATGGAGAAATACTTCTTGAGCTGTCTTCATTTCATAGACCAGTCTTCTTGCTCCTTTGGTTATTCTCTGTAAACCTGTCACAGGGGATCTCCTGTTCCTATATATTGCTTGTGGAAGAAACCTTAGAGCAAAGATTTATGCTTTTCACTTCCTTTTACCTTGGGGCTTCTTTGTTAATACTGAGGATATGGAAGTGCACTGGTAATGTGACAGAAGCAGTGAGGCAACACAGAAGTGTACATTTTTTTATGAACTTCTTTCTGTGACCATTGCACACTGGCTGTTTCCCAGGTTAACACTGCGGCTACCTTGTCTTTCTCAATGGCTTCCTGGATAGGAAAAAAGTATAACTTGACAGTATTTAGGAATCCATGCTCTATGGGAGGGGTCAGCACACTATGACCTGGAAGCTAATGCAGCATGACACCTGTTTTATAAACAAAATTTAATCAGGTACTAGCCAAACCCATTCATTTCTGTATTGTCTTTTTTTTTTAATTGAAAAAAAAATTTTTTGCACTGAATCATAATCAGCAGAGTTGAATAGTTACAGCA
>JAJEJO010004816.1:82754-94150 GCA_020662805.1 Glaucomys volans
TTTTTTTACTACTTTTTCAAAGTCCCCTTTCTTTCTGGATCTCTCCTCACATGAATGTTGGATTTTTGTGATTGTTTCACAGATCACTTGCAGTATACTTTTGTTTTTATCAACTCTATTTCTCTTCTGTTGTTCAAGTATTGCCTAGTTTTCCATCTTTGAACTTATTGAGTCCTTCCTTTGTCTTTATCACTCCTTTCATGAGCTCATCCACTGTGATTTTTATTGCTATAGTGTTAGAGAGTTTATTAAATACACTTTTTTTGTGTGTGAGACTAGGGATTGAACTCAAGGGTGCTCTACCACAGAGCTTTACTCCCAGCCCTTTTTTATTTTAATTTTTTCCCCTTTTTCTTTTTTTTTCTTTATTTTTTTTATTTAATTTTTGATTCATTGAACACAAATGGAGTACAGCTATTGTTTTTCTGGTTGTACACAAAGTAAAGTCACCCCATCTGTGCATTCATACATGTACACAGGGCAATGATGTCTGTCATACATACTGTTATTATTCTTACCCCCCCACCTCGACCCCACCCCTCCCTTCCCTCTATGCTATCTATCCTTCCTCCATTCCTGCCACCCTTCCAACCTGCATTATGCATCATCTTTCACTTATCAGAGAGACCATTCGGCCTTTGGATTTTTGGGATTGGCTAATCTCACTTAGCATAACAGTCTCCAACATCATCCATTTACCTACAAATGCCATAATTGTATTCTTCTTTATGGCTGAGGAATATTCCATTGTATATACATATCACAGTTTCTTTATCCATTCATCTATTGAAGGGCATCTAGGTTGGTTTCACAATCTAGCTATTGTGAATTGAGCAGCTATGAACATTGATGTGGCTGCATCACTGTAGTAATCTGATTTTAAGTCCTTTGGGTATAGGCCAAGGAGTGGGATAGCTGGGTCAAATGGTGGATCCATTCCAGTTTTCTAAGGAATCTCCACACTGCTTTTTGAAACAGGATGCCACTAGGTTGCAGAGTGTGGCTCAAACTTGGGATACTCTGTCTCAGCCTCCTGAGTTGCTGAGAGCACAAGTGTGCACCACCGTGCAGAGCTTATGCACCCTTTTAATTACTCTATGTCTACCTTCAAGAAACATCATTTCACATATAGCACAGGTATTTCATAAGAGATTTTTCCTAATTTGTCCCTTCTGTATCTTGTGATATTGTTGTCACCCAGTTCATGATGTGTATTTTATAGCCACTCAATTCATTATTGCTACTCTTACTTGTACAAACAGTTATCTGTTAAATCAACTAAGAATATTAAGAAAATGGGCCAGGTGCTGTGGAACACACTTGTAATCCCAGAAGCTCAAGAGATTGAGGCAGAGAAACACAAGCTGAAAGCTAGACTCAGCAATTTAGCTAGACCCTGTCTCAAAATAAAAAATTAAAAAGGCTGTGCATGTGGCTCAGTGATTCAGCACCCCCTAGGTTCAATCCTTTTTATACAAAAAAAGAGAAAAATAAAACTTTTTTTTAAACTGTCATTTGTTCTTTCTTAGATATTCCTTCTTTATGTAAGTTTGGATTTTCACCTAAATCATGTTCATTCTCCCTGAATGACAGAGTTCAACATTTCTGGCACAGAGAGTAGTCTCTTAGACTTTTGGTGATCAATTTCTTCAGTGACTGAGAAGATCTCTCTTTCAGTTTCACTTTTGAATGTTGTTGCATTGGTTATAGAATTCTAGATTAAGGGACTTTTTCCTTTAACACTTTAAACATTTTATTGCACTCTCTTCTAGTTTTCCTGGCTTCTACAAGAAGTCTTTTCTAATTCTTATCCTTGTTTCCACTATAGGTGAGGTACATTTTCCCCTCTGTTGGCTTCTTCCAAGATTTTCTTTGTGTCTTTGGTTCACTGCAGTTGATATATCTAGATGTTATTGTTTTTTGTTTGTTTGCTGCTTAACTGGCTTGGATGCTTTGATCTAAGGTGTTGTTTCTGTTACTAACTTTAGGAAGAGCTAGATCACTTCATTGCAAATACTTCTTCCCCTCTCTTTTCCTCTTCGCAATCACTTATTTGTTACAATTTTTGGAATTGATCCACAATTCTTGGTTATTCTTTTCAATCCCTGACCACTCATCCTGGTACTCTTGTATTTCAGTTTGGGAAGTTTCTATTGATGTCTGTACAAGTTCACTGTTATTTTCTTTTGCTGTGCTGATCTCCTGAGGATATCTTTAAAAAAATCCTTCACTGAAATCATTTGTTGGTTTCTATCATGTTTTAAAAATTATGTCTTAGTGTTACCATCTTGCAGGTCACATTAACCACCTGTTAGGCCTCTGATCCACCTTTTCCATTAGAATCCTGAACGTTGCTAATTGGAGTTATTTTAAATTTGATGTCTGATAATCCTATTCAGTGATTCATTGAGTCTGGCTCTGATGAGCTTTTTCCTTTTGGACTGTTTCTTCTTGCATTTTTGGCATGCCTTCTCATTTTGATGAAATTCAGACATGTTTCACAGAATAACAACAGACCAATGGGCCTTAAGTGTTAGTGTTTATCGTATCTCTCCAGAAGTGGTCCTGTGTTTAATATCTGTTGTAGCTACAGATTTCAGTGACTTCAAATCCCTCCATTGTTCTGCCACCCCTTTTGATTTCATTATATCAAAATACTTCTTAAAGAGAGTCTGTCTCATTCATGTCCTTCCACTATAATATACTGCTCCTGCATTGGAGCCCGCTCCTGGGGAGGTAAAAAGTCCGGGAGGCAAGGCATTCAATATCTTCTTGTTAAATCTCCATGTTTCAATGCATCCTAGAGGTTGTGATATTTACAAATGTTTTTTCAGTTAAATAATTAGATTTTTCCTTCAGTCCTTTCCTCCTTTTCCTGTCTTCATTTTTCCTATTGTACTTATTTGAAGCCCTGATCTCTGTTTACTATTTTTTCATCTTCAGGTGAGATCAATAAGCTAAAGGACACTGGGATTAACAAAATCACTTTCCCCAATGAGAAAAGAAACTGGTAAGGAATTTTTCCCTATGTAGTAGATAATTGTTATGAAGAACTTTTTAGGTGAATTTTTTTTATTTACTTATTGATTCATTGAACACAAATGGAGTACAGTTATTGTTTCACTGGTTGTACACAAAGTAGAGTCACACCATTTGTGCATTCATACATGTACACAGGGCAATGGTATCTGTTTCACATTCTGTTATTCTTACCCCCCACACCGACCCCACCCCTCCCTTCCCTCTTTGCTATCTATCCTTCCTCCATTCTTGCCACTCTTCCCCCCTGCATTATTCATCATCATTCATTTATCAGAGAGACCATTCTGCCTTTGGATTTTTGGGATTGGCTGATCTCACTTAGCATAACAGTCTCCAACATCATCCATTTACCTACAAATGCCATAATTTTATTCTTCTTTATGGCTGAATAATATTCCATTGTGTATATATACCACAGTTTCTTTACCAGTTCATCTATTGAAGGGCATCTAGGTTGATTCCACAATCTAGCTTTTGTGAATTGAGCAGCTATGAACATAACCCAATCAACAAATGGGCCAAGGAAATGAACAGACACTTTTCAGAGGAAGATCTACAAGCAATCAACAGATTTATGAAAAAATGTTCAACATCCCTCGTTATAAGAGAAATGCAAATCAAAACCACCTTAAGATTTCATCTTACCCCAATTAGAATGTCTTTTATTAAGAATACAGGCAACAACAGGTGTTGGCGAGGATGTGGGGAAAAGGGTACACTCATACATTGCTGATGGGAGTGCAAGTTGGTGCAGCCACTCTGGAAAGCAGTGTGGAGATTCCTTAGAAAACTTGGAATGGATCCACCATTTGACCCAGCTATCCCACTCCTTGGCCTATACCCATAGGTGAATTTTATAATGTTTATGCTTCCAAGTCCTGAGACACAGCCACTGGGGGACTCTCTCAAATCTTTACAATGAGAACCCGTCACAAGAGGTTAAAGAATGAGACATGAGAGTTAGGTAGCTTCTCAAATGCTGGTTAATTCACTGCACACAATCCCACACTGTACGTGATCTAACTCTAGTCCTAACCTAACTCTAGACTCACACCCGTTATTCCAGTGTCCCTGGGATTCCATCCAACCTGGAGGACATGTGGAGAGTTCACCACAGGGGGGAAGCAGAGGCTGGGTCCTCAGCTCAGCTTGCCCTGGGTCTCAGCTCTCTGGTGACATCTGGGGTCCTCAGCTCTCTGACGTCTGGTCTGTCCTGGTTTCAGCCCTTCACCGTCCTGTCCCCTGCTCTCTGACCTGTCTTCTTATAGTTCTTTCTTGTGTCTGTCCAGACTTCATAAGGTGGATGGCACTTGGGGGTGTCAGGTGTGGTTGCTCTAAGCTACTTATGATTGGTCACATCCCATTTTGGGGGTCTCCCATTGGTTACACCTTTTTCAGGGTTATCACTGGGTTTTTGCACATCACACATAACACTGCAATTTTCATATAATATTACATATAGTAAAGTTCCATATAGTAAAATATAACCAAGCAAGGTAAAATAGTAAAGATCCACATAGTCAAAGCAAAACAAAACATGCCATTCATAACAGAACCCCATGGGTTTCTTGGAGTTAAAGAGCAGAGCATTGTCAAAAGTCCCTGAGACCACAGTCTCCAGGAGGGTCTCTCTCACATCTTGCATCAATTTGTCAAAATTATCATTCCAATGTTTCCTCTGGTTTAGAGCTTCTGCAGTATCTCTTCCTGGTAAGCAAGTATCAGCTGTGATTCTCTGTACTTCAATTCTGTGAACAGGTTTTCATCAGTCCTATTGGATCGTCTGTTCACCTCTTCTTAAGGATGTCACATATCTCTTAGATAACAAAGATATTTTCACAAATAGGATACTTAGACTTGAGGAAAAGGAAACAAATTGTCAGGTAGACAGAGAAGTCAGTGAATCTGTGCTGTATACAACAAGGCAGAAAGAAAATAAGAAACAAATGGAAATGAAATTTACTTTATTGAGCAAATTATTAAAGAAACCTTTTTGTCTCCTATATAAACTTTAGTAAAATATATTCTTAGGGATAATTTTACATGCTAATTTTTATTTTTACTTATCTGTGGGCTGGGAATTGAACCCTGAGTCTCATACATAACACACAAATGCTCTTCTAGCACTGTGGTACATCCTCAGCCCTGGGATCATTTTTAGATGACACACTAAAATCTCTGACTTCATGAATTTAATTGCATCCCAGTAACAATAAGATGGATTTCACCTTGTCTCTCCTAATTCTCTTATCCTCAGGGTAAGAGTATTAATAGTGCCATAATAGCTTTTCAGTCTGTAATTTCAAAGAAGAGAATCCTGAGGCCAATTTCAAGAAATAACATTTATTTTTTCCTTTCTGTTTAATTATTGAGCTTTTTTCTTTCATTTTTTTTCTCTCTTTTTCACCTGAGAGCTCTTCATATGTAGATCTTTATCAAATATTTTACTTAGAACTTTGTCTTTTTGAATTGTAATATGTTTCATCACTGCAAAGTCTCCTACTAATTTTATCACATTTGAATATCACTACGAATCATATTACTTTAGTGCTTCCATCTGTTCACTTGTGATTTTCAGATTGAGTCTTTGTTTTATATTCCCCACATCTGTAATGTCAAATGTGAAATGATACTCCTTTCTCAGAAGAATATGCAGTAAGGCTAATACAAATAACATAACAACCTCTAGTTTTATTTTTTCAATTTTCTTCAGATCAATAGTTAAATAAGTATTCATCATCTATTACACCCATTCATGCTGTGGTGGTCTCATTCTGAAATAATATAACAGAAATCAATACACTTTCAGTTTGTTATCCATACTGATTATGATCAAATCCAGAAGTTATTGCAGATATGTTATATTAAAGCAGCTCCCCAAACCAAAATTTATATTTGCCCCTTTAGTTGTTTGAATATTTGTTAGATATTCAAATATTTCCAACACTAATTCATCTATACTTTATAAGCCCCTGTCAATCTGGGGGAGCCAGAAGGAGTGAGCACCAGTATCCTAGGCCCCTGGAGCTACATGTTAGTATTTTTCAAAAATTGTTTTTGTCCAAACTTCTCAGTTTTCTGTAGATAAAATAAACCAAAAATGTTTTTTTCTATTCTCTAAGATTCATCTTTGTTTTATCTGACTTTTCAATAATATTACTGATCCCTGATCTCTTTTCTAAATTTGCCCACTGAACACATTTTATTTCTATTTACAATGCTTGATATATCCCCCCATCCAATATAGTAGAAGCTCCTCTGAACAATGTTGTCTTAGTCAGCCTTTTTGCCACTGTGACTAAAAGACTTGACAAGAATATATGTAGGGCAGGAAAAATTTACTCTAGCTCCATTCCTTGGAGACTGAGGTGAGGCAGGACATCATTGTAGAAGAGTGTGGAAGAGGGAACTGGCTCACATGATGATCAGAAAGCAGAGAGACATGTCCCTAACCAAATACAAAATATATACCACAAAGCATGACCCCAATGACCCACCTCCTCCAGCCAAACCCTACTTGCTTTCAATAATCACTCAGTTAATCCCTATAAGGAGATTAATTCACCGATTGGATTCAGGGTCTCATAACCCAATCATCTCTAAATCTTCTTGCATGATCTCATGCATGAGCTTTTGAGGAATACCTCACTTCAAAACCATAACAGTCCACCCTTTGCTCCCAGAAGTTCATGAGCATTTCACCATACAAAATACATTGTGTCCATTTCCAAATGTGCCTATAGTCTGAACAGTTCCAAGATTTCCCAAAAGTTCAAGTCCAAAGTCTCCTCTGAGACTCAGGGCAAGCTTGCATCATGAGCTCCTATAAAAATTAAAAGCAATTTACAAGTATCCAGTATAGATCTATCCCTGTGGCCTTCTTAGTTGTAGTCCAAGAGACCTTTCTGTTGGCTTGTCTCTGATCAGTTCCTGCAGTTTTCTTAGGATGATGGCTCATGTTGGCACTTCTTAACCTTGGGGTTCTCCACTGCAGCTTCAGCTTCCTCCTCACATCTCCACGATTTGCCATCTCAGAGGCTGCCTTCAGGGACTCCCACCCTGCTGCACTGTGCCTGGCCTCCCAGGTCTCCCTTTGAAATCTTGGTGGAAGACTCCATGACCCCCTCACTCTGGCATCCTGCATTTCTACATAACCAGCACCAGGTGGTAGACACCAAGTTCTGCTGCCATCTCCCACAGTAGTAAGGCCTCCACAGACCCTGGCTGCAGCAGCTTCACAGTACCTGGGTGGCTGAGCAAGTTGAAGAAACTTCCTACAACCCCTCCTGCAGGAAGACACTCAATGGATCTCTTCTCAAGAGAATTTTTGCTTGACTTGGAGTTCCTGAGATGCCCTTAAGGCAACTTTCTTATTGTCTCTGAGCAAAATATTTAGCATTTCTTCAGTCACAGTTATGTCTTTAACAACTACAACTTCCTTGGCCTCAGTTTTACTCCCACCTTTCAAGTAGATGTTTTTTTCAAATCTTTATTCTCTGCTTTCTGCTCCTGAATATTATAATAAACTTGGCTAAAAGCCACCAGCAATATCCATGCCACCACCTGAATGCTATGCTGCGTAGACATTTCTTCTGTCAGATTAAGATTAAAATCAGTTCCACAGAAAGTCTCAGGACACAGGCAAAAGGCATACAACTTCTCAGACAGAATATAACAGGAATGGCCTCTACTCCAAACTCCCAATACACTCCTCCTTCTCTGAACCCTCTTGAGCCCTGTCTTTGCTGACCAAAGTCCTATTGGCATTCTGGTCTCCTGAGTTCCCATCAGAACTGGCCATTAAGCTCTGCTTATAACAAGCTAAAGCATTTCCAACTTGCACTGCTACACATCTCAAAATTCCTCCAACAAATTCCACAAAGCTCCAAAAGTTTCTGAACCCCATGGTCAGGTTAGCCTTAGCAATGACCCCAGTTCTTGGTACCAATTTCTGTTTTAGTCAGCTTTGTTGCTACTGTCACTAAAAGACTGGACAAGAACAATTGTAAGGGAGCAAAAATTTATTTAGGGGCTTATACTTTCAGAGGTCCCAGTCCATAGAGAGCTGTCTCCATTCCTCAGGATGTGAAGTGAGGGAGAACATCATGGCAGAAGAGTGTAGTAGAGGGAAGCCTCTCACATGATGATCAGAAAGCAAAGAGAAACTCCACTCACCAGATGCCAAATATGTGGGACCTGTCTTCTGGAAGGAGGACTATGTGGCATTCTGTTGGGAGACAGACACGCCCAACAAGCCACTCGGGGACTAGGGCCCCATCCCCCTGTCCTGTGTTCTGTGAACAAGATGTTCTCCTGTAGTTAGTAAAATAGTTCTTGTGTGACTTGTGCACCTCCTGGGTTCACAGAATTGCTTGTTACTTTCTGTTACCAGCTGATAGTCTGTCAAATAGACTGGTAACTGCTTACCCAAGGCTTGGTCTTTGAGATGTATGGCTAGCTTAACTGCAAGCATATAAAGGACAATGTTTTACACAGAACAGAAAGAAGCAGCTTCCTTTGTGACTGGTGCTCCATCTCCCCCAGTAAAGTTCTTCTCCTCGGATTTCAGTGTGCAGTTGGAGTTCCTACATCCCTGAAAGGTTGCTGCAGGTTAAGGCCTCCTGTGTTACAGCCCCATGCAACAAAAATGTATATTTCGAAGGCATGCCCCAATGACCTACCTCTTTCAGCCAAACTCTACCCGCCTTCAGTTATCACGCAGTTAATCCCTGTCAGAGGATTAATCATTGATTGAGTCAAGACTCTCATAACCCAATCATTTCTCCTCTAAACCTTTTTGCATAGTCTCACATATGAGTTTTTGGGGGACACCTCACATTCAAAGCATAACAAATGCTTTATATACACTTAAGTTTTTGTAGGGTCAAATTTGCTATTTATTTTCTTCATTCTGTTAATTTCACTGTTGAAGTTCGTTGATTCGTGTTGATATATTTTATTCACTACTTTTTTCCTCTCTGCCTTTATGCCCATTTCTCTAATTATCAGTTCATGTTTATCTTTGCTGATATTATATCCTCTTACATATTCTTGAAAATATTGATTTCATCTCAATAGTTTATATATTTCTTTCACAAAATCATTTTTAAAAATTAGACATCTAGTGTTAACAGCAAGATTGCAATTAATTACTGAAGTAATTCTAAAAAAAATTGTGCTATGTATTAAAAATTAAATATGTAATTTGCACATATGTATATACACAGACTTTCTCTAGAGGAATGTATAAGAAACTGGAACTTGTGTTTCCTTCTAGGTGTAGAATGGAGTCTGAATAATAGAAGTAAGACAGAAACTCATAATAAGCACTGTTGTAATTTTTAATTTTGTAGGAAGAGCATGCCACATTTATTTTCTATGTGATTTTACTTTTTTTTTTAAAAAAAGAGAATGTATTTGTCATTGTCATGAAATAACAGATCAGAGAAGCAGCAGGTAATGTCTGGTAAACTTGGCAATGGACATACTGGTCACATTTCTGAGAGCAGAAAATAGCACTCTGGGAGCAGAAGGAAAATTGCAGTGATTGAGAATTAACTAGAAAATAAGGAAACATAAAACCCAGGAAGAGACTACAGATCCAAGAAGCTTCACTAGAAAGTAACAAGTAACAGGGCTATATAGCAAGGAGGGAAAAAGGAGTAGTAGCATGTATTTCCTTTGCTTTTTGTTTTATTTTAATTTAATAATTTGGAACATGAGATCTTTAGCTTGGAGGATGCTGCATTCTAGAGGAAAGTCTTCTGATCAGCTGAGCACATTCCTTCCACTGAGAAGTCACAACATGCAAGTCCTGGAGGAGGTAAGAACCCAGGGCTAGAAGAGAAGGGTTGACTCCACTCATGCTAGATAGAAGAGAGGGTTGACTCTTCTGCTGTTAAGTTTGTCAGTGTCTTCAAGGTAAGTGATGGTGAGCTAATTTTTTGGGAACGGAAATGGTGAGGTCAAAGACTGTGGGGTGAGCCTGAGAGGAGCTATTAGAATGTTATGAAGAAGAGCTGGAGAGGTAGGTGATAGACAGTTGTAAGATTGCCACAGCAGCCCTGAGAATAGCTAAACCTGTAGTCCGATCATTAGTAGTAGTACAGATTCAGATTTTATATTGCTGATATAAATTAGGAAATGAGGAAATAAAACTGTAGACAAAGGCTTCAAGACTTTAGTTGGGGAATGAAGATAGAGAGGGAGCTGAAGGGAAGAATGTATATAATTCATTATTTCTCTGGATGCATATTTGAACACAACTATTTTCCTAGCAAAATATTTAGCAAGGAATAGATAATGTTGGGCAAGAAGGACTCATCCCTGTCCTTTTTTAGTTTCAGTCTACAGAAGTCAGTGTGTATTTTTTGTATTCAAATTCCAGTTCTGAATATCTATTGTTTTTTGTATTTTGTTAGCATTTTTTAAGACCATGTAGATATTTTATTTTGAAAACAGACATAGAATTGCATTTAAAGTATTATATTTCTGGTATCAATCGTTCAGAATATCTAGTTTTTCACTTAAAATTAAGGTAACCTATGTTTTAAATTTTAGGGAATATTGTCCACAGAGGGACAACCATGTTAAATACAGAGTTGGATACATACAGGAAAAAACGTGAAACAATATCAGCTCTTTCATTCACCATTTAGGGAAAACTTACTACAAGTGATTCATTAAATGTATGGAAAATGACTTAACATTAGGATTTTTTCCCTGGTTACTTTGGAATATGGTTACAAACTAAAAATAGTGATAATATGTAGAGCAAATCAGGAGAAATCAATTTGAGAAGGAACAGCTAAAATAAAGTGAGACCTGAAACTCTAAAGAAACAAAATCAATGAAAAGTGTGTACAATAAATAATATTGACAGAAGTAAAATATGTAAGATAAAATATTGAAATAAAAATAATTTAAAATAAAATATGATGATACTATTAAGATACAAATAATATTTAAAAACTTACAAAAACCTTTTTAAAAATTTTTTGAAGAACACAAATTAAGGGGAAAATAAAATACTTCCAAATCTTAGATACTCCTTTGAAATCATAATTAAATCTGTAAACAGGAAACACAACAAATGTAGCCAACAAATGTAGCTTTTTAAAATGGTATTTTAACAATGATATATTTTAAAAAATAGAGTTTACCTACTACTATTTAACAAGTTCTCAAGTATCTGTGTGTTTATAAACTGTGCAGTTTGAATTTTTAATTTGTTGTGGAATATAAAAGAGAAATTTTGCAAAATGGAACAAGAACTTGCTTAAGATTTATCATATTTGATTGCATAAATGTTACTATGCATCCACTAATTTCATTTATATCTAATAGATTTGAAT